>MUAA02000084.1:600000-869991 GCA_014180765.2 Marchantia paleacea | reverse complement strand
ATGTGATGGAATCTATTCCTTTGACCTATACTAAACAACAAAATAGTAGTTCTCATCTACCACACCAAAAGTTACTCTATATTTTCCTCCAACTTAACCATAACTAGCTAAACATAATATGACTAAGATAAACTTAGGCACAATTTAGATATACTTTCATTTTATCCTATATGTACAACCCTGGGTCTTACATTTACCCCCTCGATTAAGATTTCACTCCTCCCTAGAGTGAAAGAATCCTGATCGCCGATGAAACGGCTTCAACTTGTCGTGGATTCACCCGGCCAAAATGTCGCCCTCCCAACTCCTTCAAATCGTAGCAAAGTTTCCCACACCTTGTGAACTATGAAAGGACCAAAGTACTTTTGAAGAAATTTCTTTGCTTTTGCTCTCTTATATCTAATGGAATCGAAGCATTACCCAATCACCTTCTTTGAAAATCTTCATCTTCTTCGTCCCAAATCGATTATCATGATATTTTTTCTCAGAATTGTTGAGCCCGCTTCCACACGCATTCATGGCCACAAATGAGAGTTCTCCAAATCCAACAGTTGTTGACATCTTGATTTGATAGTTTACCCATTCTTCCCTCTTTAACTTCCGTTGATAGTTAAGAGTATGCTGCCAAATCAAATTGAATTGAAGTTTTGACTGACACCATATACCATAATGGAAAGGTGAGTACCCCGTTGATGTCTTCCAAGTCGTCCGATACTCCCACAAGATAGCATGCAGCCTTTTGTCCCAATTTTGCTTTGCTCCCCGCCCATGTCCCCAGATCCTTTACTAACATCATGCAAAACATAGTTGGTTCGCTTCACCAACCCATTAAGATTTGGTTTGTAGGAAGTAGTCACCCGTGCCTTGATGGAGAAATGACCTAGCATGGCTTGTATAATGCTTCCAACAAACTCACCACCTCTATCGATACAATTTCTAGAGGGCATCCGAATCTAGTTATTATCCTCTCATATAGAAATCTACCCACTTCTTCCTCACTAGTAGATTTTAGAGGCCTAGCTTCTACCCACTTGGTTAGATAATCAGAGCTACCAAATGAACTTGTTACCCCGAGGAGTAAGATTCAAGGGTCCTACAAAAATCTATTCCCCACTTTTCAAAAGGACCTAAAATATAAACTGATGTCAAAGGAGGGTTTTTCATGGACTTTTTAGCAAAAGCTTGACACACATCACAACTCTTGCAAAATTCCACACAATCTTTTGAAAATGCCCTTCCAATGATAGCCGCATCTAGGATCTTAAATGCGCTACCTTTCCCGCAGTGTCCTCTCCACATACCGAGCCTTCATGAAACTCCTTCATAAGTTGAATTGACTCCTCCCTTCCAACAACCCTTCCGAGTAGTCCATCCGCTCCTTGATGAAACAACACGCCCTCTATGATGGTATAAGGTTCACATCGCTTCACCAATGCATTCCTCTCCCGTGAATGCATGCCTTGGGGAAACTCTCCTCCGAGATGAAATCCCATATCCCCTTGTATTCAAATTTCTGCACCTTTTGTTATATGTCCATCATCAAGAATCCTCATCCGAAATGTATCATCCACCTGCTGATCTCCTTCCTCATCGTATGCTCGGTATACATCAAATCAAGATTGGCATGTTTCTTACCGGGCCGATCCTCAATGATGTAATCAAACCCGCCAAGAACAACTTCCATCCTACTATCCTACCCTCAAAGATTAGGCTTGTTGAAAATGTACTTCAAAGCCTTGTGGTCAGAACGAAAGAAACTTCCTCCCAAAGATAGTGTCGAAACTTCTTGAGTGAGAAGATCACAAATAAAGCCTCCCTTCACCACCGAATAATTTCTCTCACCGCACCATCCGCCTACTAGCATAAGCAATTGGATGATCATGGCTATCTTCATCTAACTCTTTAGAGTGCATCCTATAGCAATGTTTGATGCATCCGTAGAGAATGAAAGGTTTACCCCAATTTGGTTTGGCTAAAATAGGAGCCGCTACCAACGCTTTCTTAAGAAGTTCGAACGCCACAAAAGCCTTCCCATCCTTGAGGATTAAATCGTAATCCGCCCCTTCTTCATGTAAACCGCCAAGGCATAAGCTTTGTTGGAGAAGGAAAAGATGAACCGCCGATAAGATCCCACCATTCCAAGGAACCGCCTAACTTTTGGTCAACGCCACCGAAAAGGTAAGTCGAGGATGCGCTTTTACCTTTTCTCGATCCACCGCTATACCATCTTTGGAGATGATGTGCCCTAACAACAAACCTTCCTCACATCCAAAATGCATTTTTCTCGATTGAAATGAGGCCTTGGCTTTCTCCAAATGTTGTAGAATTTGATCAAATGATCAAAATGATCCTCCTTCTTCCCCAGATAATACAAAAAATCATCTATGAAATCTCGCACAAATTTTCCAATAAAAGGTTCAAAACACCTTGTTCATGAACCTCCTGAAAAGTTGTCGGAGCATTACATAGACCAAAGGGCATTACCCTAAAGGCAAAAAAGTTCCCCATGGCGCAGTAAAAGTGGTTTTGAGCTGATCTTTCGTGAGTAATTTGAATTTGGTTATAACCACTATAACCATCTCCAAAAACTATACCACTCATGACCTCGCCACCTCCTCTAGAATCTCATCTATGAAAGGTAAAGGATAGTAATCCTTCTTTGTGACAAAGATTCAACTTCTTGTAATCTACGCATACACGTAGCTTACCATTCTTCTTCTTGACTATCACAATAGAGAAACCCATTCAGAATTCTCTACCTCATAGATGAAACCCGCATCCTTTAGCTTGTTGTCGATCTCCTCCTTGACCACCACAAACCATTGGTGGATTTATCCGACGCTGTTTCCGACGCATCGACGAACCTTCTCCTCTAACTCAATGCGATGAGTTTCTAAGGTTCCTTCAAATCCTTGTAGCTAAAGTTAGCAAAGACATGGATATATTTTCAAATATATCCAAGAACCTTGACTTCTCCTCCATAAGAACCTTGGGACCAAACTTGAGAGTGGAGAGCCATCCGAAGTTATCTCATCTTTACTCATCTTCATCTTGTCGATCTTTCACCACCCCGGCCTAGAAGTAAATCCATTGCAAAGAAGAACTTGAACTTGAACATCATCGTCCGAGGTATCTTCGATGATGTCTCCTCATCGGCCCGACATGTTGGTGTCAACCTCCTGAAACTACCACTTTTTCACTTTAAACTCCTCTGTGAGAGGGACCTTCACTCGATGGTTTTTCGCCCTATAATGGTAACCCTTATGCCACCGATCGCTTGTCCTCACACCTCAACCAAGGTCTTCCTAACAACAAGTCGTAACTAGCCTCCTCAAGCACTTGAAAGGACAACAAGGTTTGAACTCCCATCACACTTACCACCACCTTGTCCACCACTCCAATGGGTCGCACCTTTTGCTTGTTGGCCATCCCAACAATGATGTTGGAAGGTCTTGAAAGCTTCATCCCCAACTTCTTCAACAAACGCTCGACATGGCATTCACCGCAGATCCACCATCCACTAGTACATCCAAAACATCACGCCCATTAATGCGCATTTCAATCTTCAAACCTCGAGTGCATACCTCCGAGGCATTGCATCCACCACTCCTACTCCAACATTCACCATGGAAGCTTTCCCCTTGGATCGTCGCTTGGTCCTTTTGGAGCTTTAGGCCCCTCAACTCCTTTCTTATCGTAGGATTTAGAGCAATCAATTGGCCAACAGTATATTGGCTTTTGATTCCCCACATCCTCCACCACGTCAGATTTGAGTCGGTGTAGATGAAATGGAGAAATCATCCATTCCCAACTTCTTTCTCGGTGCTTCTCGGTTGACTCACACCATTGATCGAAAGTGTTCCCGCTTGGTTGATCTTCCATTGAGATGGACTCCTCTCAAAATCTTGCTCTTTCTTCTCGTGTGCAAGAATATCAACTCGAACTTATAGAGCTCTCTCCTTCTCAAACGTGCACCGATGAGGAAACACATCAATAGACGCTACTCCCTTTATCCTTCGATTGACTTGGAGCAGGAGTAGAATTGTTGTGTCTAACTCCATCATGTTGTCGAGGATTAGGACAATTTTTCATGGAAATGAGGGCCTCCACAACTAAAGCATGAAACCGTGAAGTTCCCTTGTGGTGGATTTCCCTTTGGAGGATAATTCCCATACCCTCTAGATCCTCCCCTACATTCTGATTCCTCCTTTCCCATAGTTGTACTACGCTAATCTTGAGATCAACGAGTGTTTCTTTGATAGATTTCAACTCATGGTGCAAGTCTACCATCGAGAATTTACTACTCATCGCAAAGAACAACAAATGGGAGTTGCCATTCTAACCACAACAGTGGTGATGCTTCTCTAGCCACCAAGCTAGAATCATCGCCTTCTAGGCTCTCCTCCATTCAATAGCAATGCGAATAGCCTCAACCTTAGAAGAGGGTTTTTCATATCTCACCTTGCTTCAATCCGAGGCTTCAAACCTCCAATGAAGTTCTTTGTCAACATCGCCACAATCCCCACCATGGTTGGCTCCGACTCGCCTCCACTCTTTTCTCAACACCACACGAAAGCGTGACTCTTTTTTCTCCGTTTCTCTCTACGTATGATCTCACCTTCTCACTCTCTCCTTGCTTCAAAAAGGTGACTTCACACATCAGCTTCTCGTAACTTTCATCCGAAGAAAGTTTTCAACAAGATTCTCCGTCAAACTCTCCCAAGTGTCTTCCTCCACATGCTCCTTCTTGTACTCATTGTACCACTTCAATGCAGAATCCTCCAAGAAGTCGGGCAAAAGGATAGCCCATTCGGTTTCCTTCTCTCATTGTTTCCTATGCATGCCCTCTTGAAGTCTCTCACAAAAAGATTCTACATCTTCTTTCTCCCCCATAGAACACCGAAGCTTCCCCATTTCCAACTCCTTTTGTCGTTGTTGTTGGAAATTTATACGACTCCCTAATACAACACAAACAAAACTAGCTCCATTCTAGAGTAATTCATCAATGGCAAAATGAACGGAATTGGTTGGTCCAAGATTGCCATGGCTCTCTCCTCTCCTAAACACACTATGAGCCTTACCCTCATCGACATCTTCTCGATCATTCTGAAAATGATCTCCATCTTCAGTTAGAACTTGAGCCACATGGAGATTTCAACTTTTCGCATTCTCAGACTCAATTTATCTTCAAAGCCTCCACTAGTGACTCCAACAGAGCTTTCACGCCACTACACTCGTGTCCTAAGGGAAGTCCGGGTCACCCACAATTTTCACAATAGTTTCCACTCTTGATTCATGGGGAGATGATGGTCCTGCATGAAGGTTTAGCTCTCCCACGCTTCGCCTCTCAACCTCCGATCTTTGGTCCTCAAAGGACAACTCACAAGCTTATGTCCCTCCTCTCCACAATAGAAGCAACTCTCACGCTTCGCCTCGGGAACTTTTTAGTGTCCTCTCTTCAAACTCCACTCAACTCCCTCGTGTTCGAATCCGCTGAAACAATCACGCCCAGCCCTTTTGAGGTATCTTAGATAACCGGATCTTCCAAAGAGGTTGATCTCCCATTTTCCAATGAGTGTCAAGTCATCCTCACTATGCAAAACACTCATGCACTCACTCTCTCGAAATGACCATAAACAAGGAAAAGTAAATCTGAAAAGTAAAGCAGTTTTGCTCACTTTTATACCCCCTATACTTCAGGTATCATAACTTTCTATAAAAATGATCTCAACGAAATTTAAACCCACATGTAGCTTAGCTCTTGATATACAATCGTGCAAAGTTTCAAATCCTGATTCAATTCTTGCACGAATTGATAAGCTCTGTACACTTTTTCCCGAGAGCTATCTTTCAAAACCCGCCAAGACCCTAGCAAATTCTAAACATCATAACTTTTGATCTAGACATGATATGACTGTTATTTCAAGTGCAAAACGTATCCCATCTACTAATCTAAAATCAATAAAATTATCGGAAAACTTTGAAAATAAAGTTTTCCTCCCAAATACATACTATAGCACTCTCGCCTCATCCCAAACAACACTTAAGTAAACAAAATGTACAAAATAACTTCCAGGCTATCATATAACACTACCGGATACACAAATGGTACATTACTATGCATCATGATCTCGGTTCGCTTTCCCCCACAGTCCTTCCATATGAGTTCTCATCGTTGCGCCCTCACGGGCAATAAACCGATTCGAACATCTCTTCTCCTTTCTAGACCTGAGGTCCCGCAACGAACCAAAAATGTGACCTCCGGGCTGACTCTCACTCAGGTTTACCTCCGATGGCTTTTTTGGAAGCTCATCATGAATCTAGAAGGACTTAGTCCCACCCTTTGCCCATGATCCTATTGCTCACTCTTACACAAACTCTCAAAGTCCAAGCTCTATTATGCACATTATCACCAAGAGTAAGATATCACTAAAAGGAAAGGGATACTTTGGTAATCAAAGTCTTCATTGAATCAAGGTTCCACCAACATGACATCTCCAAGAACCAAGCCTCCTAAAACTAAGATCACCACACTATCTCCTCCCAAAACTAACTTCCATTGAAAACTACTTGAGAGGTGGCTTCTCAACCCTCTATTTATACTACTTAGAATCTTACCCCAAGAACTACAATGCCCACCAGAGGATTAAACAGATGTAAATCTCCACTGGTGATAGTTTTAGTGCAAAGAACTGATGATGATATGTGGCAGTTGCTAACATCGACATCATCACTTTTAAACAGATGCGCTTTCCGATAGGAAGATTGAGCTAGTCAAGATTGACGGTAAACTCAATCCACCGATTCTTTTGACCAAAATTATTCCTTAGAGAGTTTTATATAAGATTGTGCTACTAAAAAGGCTTTGCACAAGGAGCACTAGTAGAGTTAATAAATAGCAATTATTTGATTCTCTGTGCTTTTACTCCTTCCTATTTTAGGCTACGGCTTAGTTCTAGTTAACTTTTTGTTTACAAGAAGGCCTATGCCAGGCTTCTCTCTATACCTCCCATGGAGTATGTATATGAGACAAGAGTTAGAGATCCCAAGACATGAAATATGGCTGAGATTGTTAGAGTTAACCTGTGTCTTGAGTAACTCTCAAGTTAGTTTGACTATATTTAGTTAGATCTTTAGGCTAAATGGTACTAATATATAAAAGGGCCGGGCATGAGCCTCAGAACACAAATTAGGTTATTTAGTAAAAGTGACTCTGGTGTTCCATGGACATAGCCTCGTGTGAGGCGAACCACGATTTTCCTTTCTCGCTTTTGATTGCATGTTGCTTCTCCGTGTATTTACCTGCTGACTGACCTACAAGTTATGCCATTTGGTTTAACTAATGCCCCTCGCCACATTCATGACTAATGAATGATATTTTTCGTGGAATATCTAGATAAGAGTGATTGTATTTTTTAGATGATATTTTGATATATTGCAAGTCCTTATAAGATCATCGTAAACATCTACAAAAAGTATCCCAAGTTAAGTTGAGAGAAAATAAGTCAGATGCCAAGATGTCAAATGTGACTTTTAAGAAAAACAAGAGATTACTTTAGGCCATAGAGTTAGTGCAGATGGCATCCAAGTCATGAAAGGACAGAGTGGAAGCCAGCCCAAAATTTGCCTGCAGAATCAAACTCAAATACTAGCTTGGGTTTAACTGGCTTCTATAGAAGGTTTGTGAAGCTTTTGTTCAGATTAAGCCTGCCTTTAACAAATCTCTTGTTTTGGCGGAAGAAATGGCAATGGCCATACCAAGAGATTGCATTTTGTGCTTTGGAAAGATGCGTTTACATGCATCAATCCTTAAATGAAGTGAACTGTGATAGACTACAACGAACTTACATGATGCATCAAGTGTGGCTGCTGATAGTGTTACAACAAGAATGAAAAGATGGATGGCACCCAATTGCTTTTTCTCATTTTTTTGTATGGAGCAAAATTATCATACCACATATAGAGATGAAAGTTAGCCATTGTGTTGGCTACTAAACATTGAAGCACTATCTCGAGATAAGGAGTTTTCAGGTTGAGATGGCACTACAAGCCTTTGATGTATTTAGAAACTCAAAAAGGATCTCTGAAGTAGTGCGTATCTGGCAATCGGGAATTTACAACGCTTCAATATGAAGATCGTATGTGGAGGGAAGAAGCAATGCTTGCCGATGCATTGACAATAATGCGATATTAATCAACATCAATGCGTGAAGATTCACCTCAATGATGGGAGAACCTCGGAACCAAGCGCTACAAGGAGGATGAGAGATTGCATGATTTTCAAAGAGGTAAGAGAGCCATTTAGAACGGGATCGGGCGCTCTATACAGAAAGATTTAGATACCCTCGATGTTGCTTTTCCTACAACAAAAGAAAGATGATAGGTACATGATTCTTATTGGCCGGCCATGTAGGAGTGGAGAAGACCATTGAAGGCGTTCTAGAGAGTATACTTTTGGCCAAAACCAAGAGAGGACATCACCGCTATGTTCAAGTTTGACATGTCAACAAAATAAGGCTAGCAATAAGAAACCAACAGGTCTACTACAACTTTCTACCAACATCAACTAGACGATGGGGAGCACATCAACATGGACATTGTAATGAGAGTTATCAATGACGCCTATGGGTTATGATTCGATAGTCATTTTTCCGAGATAAATTGAGCAAAGATGATCCATGTTAGGGCCCACAACAAAGATAGTTAACGTAACCCAACTTCTGCTCGAATTTATATGGATGCAGTTTTTGCTCAACATGATTTAGCTACGCGCCATCATCGATATGGGTATTCAATTTACTAGCATGTTTTTGAAAACCCTATTTGGGCTATTCAAAACAAAAACTAGCCATGTCCACAACTTATCATCCTCAAACGTATGTGGCAAACCGAAAGAGCAAATAGAACTATTGAAGACATGCTTAGAGCTTTCACTTTGGAGGGAGCAAGAAGGTTGATGCGCTTTTACCCTTGATTAAGTTTGCTTATAATAACTCAATCAATGCATACACAAAAGTCAGCTTCTTCACGATGTATGGAGAACACCCCATCACACCATCCGCTTTTAGAGTAATACATGCATGAACCATCAATCCAAGTTGAACGAAGTTTTTTGCACAGAAATTAATGAGGGAGTGCATATCATCAAAGCAAAAATTAGCCATTGCCCAAATGGTCATTATCAATTTTATGAAGCTATTTTGGGAACCATTGGCAATCTTTTACAAATGCCAAGATATTTGTAGAGACTTTGAGTCTTCTTGCAATGAGGACGCTAAGGCTTAAATGGGAGGAGGTTTTGTAACCAATTTTGATTAGCTATAGTTAGTTTAGTCAAAGGAGGCTGGATCGATTGTGTGTTAGACGCCTTTTGGAATTGGTTAGGATAAGATAACTAAACATGCAACCCACGACGTTAGCCATGTGGCATAGTTTGATTTAGAACTTTCTTTCTGCTCCCACAAAGATATAAATCAAGGAGAGATCTTGAGAAGACATCTCATCTTGAAGTCATTCCTGAGTCATTGCCTTGAGTGTTACAATTTGATTCATTAGAGATATTTACAACTCAAGCTTATGTTTGGATTGAAACTTCTACTTGTTGATGAGTTTGAAAGATGGAGTTTGATAGCTCAGTTTGCACACAATGAGAATTGCAAGATTGCACCAATGTCACGGTTACACAACAAGCATAACTTTTGCATCAGAAGTTTCATCAATAAAACTTACTAGAGTTGGAGTTTGGACGATATGATCTTTTAAAAAATTTGAGAAAGAATTGAAGATTACATGATGTGATGGTTTTAGTATACATGAAATCAAGATATCACCTTTATATAGTGTGTATAACTCGACAATTGTTCTAAGAGATCTAGAAAGAAAAACATAAGAAATTTTTCAAGAGTACAAGAAGGCTATAGAACAATTATTTGTGAAGTTATATTGAGAGTTATTAGTTTAATTGTTGAATATCATAATCTTGTTTTGTGAGTTTTACCGGTTGTAATGAACTCAAATACGAGTGGATCAAGAGAAAGAGACTATCAACTCACACAATGGTCATCAAAGTTTTCTAAAGCCATGCGCTACAAGCTGCTCTTTCGAAGGAAGCAATGTCCATGCCACAATGGGCCCTTCATCCTTGTGTCTGGCTACTCTTGCCGAGGAGACAATTTTTCTTTTTGCCATTTACAACCACCCATGGGATACCATTAGAGGTCTTAGAAGATGGTTCCAAAGGAGCCATTATGTCTTGATAGATCACTATTTACCCATTTTTCATGCAATGCCACGCTTTATATTTTAGGGGCTTGTGAGGGGAGATTCTCATGGTCAATTAGTCATGTATTAGATGCTAGTCGGGTTCTCATGATGGAGAAGGACACTAAGAGCATCATATCGATTGCTATTGGGGAGGTCTTATTACGTTTAGTCGGGCCGTGCATTCATGGTCCTACATCATCGCTCACACTTACTAAAGATCTTTGTCCACACAAGTTTTGGAGTCACACACTAGAGGTTGTGAAATACTATCGTTAGATAAGAGCACTTTTAGATATCCATCCGGATTGGGTTCTTTTGCATGTGGACGTTGAGAACGCTTTACAACAATGTCTCATGTGCATGCATATTTAGAGAGCTTAGAGAGGCGGTGTGGGATCTCTATCGAGCCTCATTCCTTTGTGTAGTCTTCTACGATTCACATTTCTTCTCTTTTTATCAACATGACTCATCATCTCTAGCTTCTAGAGGGATATATATGACATCGATATCCTCTAAATGGCTTACGTATTCTAGAAATGTCTCATCAGAGGGTCCGAGGATTTTGTCTTACTCTTACCTAGACATTGCACTTGCCGAGATGTTTTGCATGTAGATGATCTTCCTCTACTTCAGGATCTGCATACAGATTTGCGATACTCTCATCTAGTATTGCTCATCTACCCATCTACTCCTTTCTCGCACGGTTTCTCCTTCATCTACATTCATATCACATTTGGATGCCCTTTGATAAGACGATCATGAGCATCTTTGGTGATATCATTGGGTCATTGACCTTTACATGAGATTTGGCATGGAGACAAACATCTTGCCGATTTCCTCTTGTGGAGGAGAGGCTTATTAACAATGGAGAGACTTCCCTATAGCATTCTTGGCTAGTTGTGCACTCTCTCGCACCTTTGTTATCGCCTTTGATTTGTGTTTGCATATATATTATCCTTGAGATATATGTGAGGGACGGATACAAGATCATTTCCCTTACAAGTATTTTTATTGCGACATACAAGAGATGCTTTTATCCCTAAAGTCGACTAGGTTAGAATAGATCTATATTTGATTCGAGAGGACCAAAGTTACTTTTACAGACGTGGTGGTTAAATTATTCTTACCCGTGACACGCTTCATAGGTAGTGATCACCCATCCCTCTATGATGAACTACGAAAGGAGCAACATCAACCAAGGTCTCCAAGTATATGGGCATGCAAAGAGGTCAACTTTTTGTTTCTCTAGCTTTGGAGTTATATGGAGCTATGGACACCCACTTCAACATGTTCGGGTGAATGAGTGCACAAGAGCATATCATACTATGAGCATTGTGATTTATCACCTCTTTTAGCTTACTATATAGTCTATTTAGGCAATGTGTATCCATTGCTCTACAAAGAGTACTTAAGGAGGTAATACATAGGGAGAACAATCACGTTAGGATGCTTTTGGATGCTCATGCCGTTTATAGACTGCTTACCCTAGATAGTTCAAATATCTTAGGTGTTGTAACATATTTCCCATTGTAATGCTATTGGAGGTTCAGCCCATGTTACCGGTGTCGCATGGACATTTTTTTGCTTTTGAGAACGCCCGAAAGACCGGGTCAGAAGAACCTCTAGAACCTCGTGAGTTGACAATCTTTTTCTTTCTTTCTCCTCAAAGACCTACATTATAGCCTGTAAAACTTCAGCGGAAGAAGACTATGATATCCGATGATTCGACCAATAACTTTCGGCTCAAACTTTACAGAAAATTGCTCCACAACCCTTACTATTGCCAAAAAGTTTCAGATGTTTTTCTTTTTCTAGATCTCTCAAACAATTGGTGATTTACCCATCAGAACACAAGGCGCGATATGCCCCTGTGGTACAAAAACCATCACCCATCAACATCTCAGACATCTTCGCGACAACAAGGCCTGCACTCACTCAGATACACAAACTTCAAGCTATCAATTGTGACTCAAAACTCATCCATCAAGTCAAAAACTTCGATCAAAACACAATCTTGAGTCGAAACTATATCTCGTCCACCTCGATCTCCCAAAAACCCTCGTGAAGGTTCCCTTTAAACCCCCAAATACACTTAAAGGTCTAAATTTCACTTAACTTTGAATCATCACTCGTGAGTGACAAACTTTCAACCATCCATTCTTGAGCCCAATGTCAGAGCTCGTCCCCTGGGTCACTCCAACCCAATCCTCAGATCTCCGACCCCCTGGGTAGTCTCCAAAACCTCAAAACCTCAAGAAGTTGCCTGAAGAGCCCCTCATTGGCCCAAACCCAAGACCAATGAGAATGAAGAGTTATTTTGACCTCTAGTGTGGCCAAATTAACTCCATTTTAACTTCTAGAGCAACTATCCTAAACACACCACTTAGCCATCCTATACACAATACGAAGTTGCCACTTCAATAAAGAGTCAAATGACAACTCTCGAACCGGCTAAATATGAACGGAACTACAAACGAATCGGAGTTTATAATTTGAGAATAATACTCCGCCAAAGTTCCTAACAATCAACCCCTATGGCTTGTTTTTGGTAAGCAATAGTGATGGATTAAATCCATGTGTTGAAAAGCCACCACTACCGTGGTAAGTTCAAATCCATAGCGCAAACTAAAATCAAAACGCACACCTACTAATGTCCCCAAATCGCAACAGAGGAAAAACAACTAGAAGAATAATCGGTCCGAGAGTTTATCACTTGTTGCAGAAAGTTATCTCCAAAATGATACACTAACCACGCCCGAAAATGATCAATGATGAAGACAATCGGATGTTGATCACAAATGGATTTAGGCATCGCATATCCGGAGGATCATGTTGTCCTCTATCCATATCCTCGCCGGCTCCACTTCGATATGGGCCTCCTAGTCGGCCAAAGCGATGTGTCTAGCACTCTCCCATACCTCCTTTCCATCCCGATCAAGGCTTTTATACCGATAAGGTCCAAGATAATATCTCTTGGAGCCTTTTTCAACATCCTCGACCCCTACAAAGTAGATACAACGGTGGGCTTTAACAAATTTTATAAAGCACCGTCGGTTATCCTAACCTAAACTATCTCCGTCATGACAATACCAAGATGACACATGTCATCATCTTCATAATAGCCGCAACACAACACAACGGGTTTGGTTCCATCCTTGTAAGATTTGATGGTGTCTTCCCATCATTTTTGTTATTTTACTATATCTCTTTGATAATTTAAGAAAATTTGAGTGACATAAGGCCTACATTATGAATATAAAATTTTCAATCTATAAAAACATTATATGCATTAAACTTTTACAAAAAACATAAGTGTTCAACAAATAATATTTTTTCATATTCTTCAAATATATTTTTATTAAAATATCATGACATAGCTCAAATATTAATTAATGAGATTTTTAAATAAATAAATAAATAATAATAAATCATTAATTTTATTTGTTAAATCATTATACTAAAATTTAGTTGATATGATTATATTGATAAATATAGTTAATTTTTAAATAATTTTCTTATATGAAAACTAACTTAAATATATGTAATTAATTTAAAAATTAATATCTTATATTTTGATTAAAAAAAATAATGAAAAAAATTTCCTCAAAATTTCAAAAGTTATGATGCATTTTTCTTTTTTCATTTTTAATAACAAAATCAATATTGAAAAATTTATTTTTTTAAAGTATTTAATATATATATATATATATATTTAAGTTGAAATATCCATTTGAATTTAAAATTATTTATAACATAATTTTAATCAATTTCATTTAGAAGATATTTTAGAGTTTTATTAAATATTTGATTTTATATTACATTTTTATATATTGAAATATTAATCTTATAAAATAATTCAATATTATATATAAATATATATATTTACCTAATTAATTAAATTATTAAGCTGATTCAATATTAAAAAACTTGATATGATTTTTTATTTCTTTCTTTATTAAAATTGTGCTTGAGAAATTATTAAAAGCTTTTTTTTTTTTTAAAAAAAAGTTGAGGCTTTTTGGTTAGTCATTTGTACAAATTATATGATTTATTTTTTTTGAACTATATTTTTATCTGTTATTTTTTATTTTTATTATTACCATAAATATTATAATTTCAATGTACCTTTTGAATTGAAGTTTCATTAATTTTTTCTTTGCACGATATTTACATGATAAGCTAAATGTAGTGTAATTTTTTTTGTTATATGTATATCATCTACTTGTTAACACAAAAAAAAACAAACAAAGTATATGTATGTATATATATATATATATATATATATATATATATATATATATATATATAATTAATGTCAAAATATATGAATATTTTGAAGTTCATAACAATCATGTCAAGTTCAATAATGTCAAGATAGATGAGAGTGAATTGAATTAATTTTTGACAACATATACAACAAATATATCAACATGTATCATATAAATAAAATTGATAGAGCAAATATTTGAGTTAAGAGTTTCAAAATGGAATACAATTTGAGAAATATAATTTTGCTTCACTAAAATTGTCTAGTTGATTATACATTAAATAAAAAATCTTTTTATAACTTCTTCAACTTGTGTATTTTTTATATAATTTTTTTGGCTCCTTCCAAATTTAACTATGCTTTTATGACCCCTTGATGATCGTCCCCTTATACTTCTAAATGATTAAATCAATCACTCTTGAATTTTTTTTTTCTACAAATAAGTCAGGAAATTAGTTTTACAAAAAAATATTGTCAAAAAATGATGAATATTTTATCAGAAGGAATATTATGGAACATTTAAGAATTACCTAAAAATTATATTTTGCTTTAATTTAAGATTTTGATATTAAAATATTTTCAATATTTTCAAAAAATAAAAATAATTTTTAATAAAACGTTCATACAACAGTCTATAGTCAATGGATTAATAAATTAATTATAATATTTTATGTAACATATAACATGTGTTAAAACATCCAAAACCAAGTTCTACTCCATACAGCCATCCTAATTATCACAAAAATTTAGGTTGAATCAAGTTGAGATATTTATTCTTCATACACTATGGTTTATTTTGTATAGGTGTTCGTTTGCGTCCAAATAGATCATCTGGATTTTTTATGAAATATTGCATCAAGTGAGATGACTTCTTGAATAAGACTTTCTCGCTTTATGAGCGTAGAGCTATTACAGTATGCTGCTAAATAACATTATATTTAATGGGGCTTTTGCCCCCAAATTCCTTTCGTTTGCTTGTAAATAATCCTCAAAGTTTGGTATATTTTCCAATAATATGGAAATTAATTGAACAACGAATTGACATGGGCTGGTAAGTGTTCCGGTTGAGCTCCATTTTATTGCTCACATTAGTGTCTATATGTAGTAAATTTGATTGTTGGACTATTTATTGCCGTGGGTCATACATGGACTAATGGGGAAGTATTTTGGTGGGTAATAGTGTTTTGATACTATTTAACTCATAATAACATAAGCTGTGTTTGTTATCGGTCACTAGAATTATAATAAAGAATATTCGTTAAAAACATGATTTTTAACACTGGAGATAAAAACCATTAGGGCAGTTTTTTGATTTTGTGGTTTGGGATATTCCAATTCGGAATTTTGCAAACTTCTCCGAATGGGAGGAAGACAATTTTTTCCCAAAAAAATTATTTTTTTTAAGTAAGTGATTTCATTTTTTTTTTCAATTGTCTTATTCAAAACTTTATATACTCTCTTCCGAAAGAAATAAAGCGCTATCAGGTGGGGCTCTCAAGTGTGCTTCTCTCCCTAACCTCCATAGTTGACATCGTGTGGTATATATTCATCTTTCGGGGGAAAAGATTACATATCATTAGTGCAAAAACTATTAGACTCAATCTTATTTTTGTGCAATTATATCATATAACCCTATCACATGTTGTTTTACAACGGCGAGCTGATATATGGAACTCCATTGTGCAACAACAGATGGAAAGAAGTTTTGTGCGTGTTGCATCTCTCACTTTCATATACAATTTGTACCCTATGCTAATTGGAATTAGCATATTTTGAAAAACGCCTTTTCATTTCGTTAGAATCACATGAAATTTTACGTGACTTCGCATATCCATCTTCATATAGACGATAACTACGGAAGGAACACGATGGCTGTAGAAAAAAAACAATGACATTAAAGAAAAAAGATGATTGTAACGTTAAGCCTTTCTAACACAAGTATTGCAACGTAGAGATGATTGTTGTATCCTCGGTATTTCTTTTTAATCATATTTGAAATAATCCTGGTGGTTGGAATGAAAAGTGTGTGAACTAATCTTATATACGATCACACATTTGAAACATATGCCATGTCATCAATCAATCACTTCAAGTCTACGCCTTGATTGTTCTAAAATAGTTTTACGCGTGTTAAAGGGATGTGATAGGTGAAACAATTCCACAAAATAAGTTGGTTTCTTTACTAGGGAGTCAATATTGCTACAGTTTTGGCCCTATGAGCTTTTAGGAAACAACTGTCGATTACGTACAATTATGTGTTTAAAAAGCGCTGTTTGAGTAAAATGTAGCTTAGATGAGTGAGTTTAGATTATTCCACTGCATTTTACAATGAATAAGATATTAATATGGGAGAAAATATACGCAGAGATTAGAAACATGAGAAAATCTTACAGGAATGGGTTGTTGTCTTGGATTCCTGACTGCAGACTTCATGAAATGGATAAAAAAAAAAAAAAAAAAACAAACAAAACAAATGGATGAAATGGATGAAGCGGATACCTTACCACGACAACAGGATTGAAGGTACCATGTGCCTTGTATCGACCTCCGGTAACAGGTAACCCTAGATGTCGACATAGGTCACTCCACTCCGCAAGTGACTGGGCACACGCTGGGTTCGGAGAACCATTTCCACAACGCTGGGATGAGATCCAATATTTGTAAAGTATGTAGAACCTTCAGAACAAGAACTGAAATCGTGATATAGAAGCAACAGTTTGCCTTTCTACTTCCACGGAATCCTTGTAGGAAGAGAAAATTGCGTTTCAAACGAGGATGCTACCCTGGTACAGGAGCAAACTGTCTTAATTCCGAGGTCTTACCTGCTTCTTGTCACTGACGGGAAATGTGACATTTCTTGAAGGATTCTGTGATTTGTGCGAGCGTGCTCGACTCTGTCTTGCACCCATAGCCCTTCGAAGTCCACGTCGAAGCGCATGTTCGGTTCGGTTGACAATCGCAATTGACGGCGTTAAATTTTCATTTCCGCTTCTGAAAGGTGGATCCGATGAGTCTCTTGGGGATTTCGGATTTCTATTGCCTTTCTTTTTTATCTTCTGTGGATTTTTGGGGATGCGGAGGCCGAAATTGCTATCTCTGTTTATTTTATGAGTTATTTTATGAGTTTAGCTCCATCAGTGTAAATCCTTCGGTTTTTTTTGAGTTTTACGAGAAAGGTTATGCTGATTTGTGGTTTATGCGAATGTTAAATCGCTCCGGATGGATTTTTGAGGGCTTAATGATTTCCTGATTGTTCGAGTTTTGATTATGTCTCGTATTTCGCCTTTTTCCTCACGTTAGAATCCAGAAGCTGCCCCTTTGCTTCATCGTGAATGTCGGCAGCTTGGAACTAGACGAGGTGGGAAAATTTGAACATTCCGAGAAACTTTACAGAAAGATTGAGGTGGTTTTATTTCGAGTTTGACGAGTGCTGTTGAGAAATGGAAATGCCCACTGCCCCCGCCTTGTCCGTTTCGCAAGCGTTTTCACTTTTCCTACGAAGATGATCCTGCAAAGGATGAAGCCTAAGGTAAATATTCTTCTGGGGGCGCATATACTTAAATCTGCCTGTAACTTACTCTAGAGAATGTGCAGGAAAGAGTGGAGCTTTGTAAAATTATCTTCTGTTTTTTTTGTATTTATTTTTTCTTACGAAGCTCTGTATAAACTTCACTGTTGTTCTCTAAACCCTACATGTTTTCCATTAAACTGAAAATGCCCTAGTACAAATGTTTCACTGTCTCACCTGAACTCTGTCTCTCAGTTTACTGTTGTCTCCATCTTGGACAGCTGTATCAGCTGATCGTGATCATGTGACTTTTTTCAAGCGATGGGATTTGGTCGTATTTTCCCCACCTGTTGTTGACTTCTGAGTCAGTTAAACTTATCAAATGATCTGTTGTAGATCTTCGTTCCTGTGCCAATATCATTGATACCCTCACATAGTGGAGTCTTTGATTGATTTATTTATTTTTTCCTATTATACATCATCTGTTGTTCATACCAGTAGCTTTGTATGAGCACTAAAAATCCTTCACTGACTGAACTGAATTCAGCCAAGAAAGCCAGGTTTCCTAAAGGACGGAAAGGAGCTGCCGGTGAGGTCCCTGCAAGAACCTTTGGGGTGTAATTGATGGAGAAGAAGATGAAGGTCCGATAATTCTCCAGCTGATCCTCGTGTTGCCGCAAAAGGAAAGGGCATTGAAAAGGATCCCTACGACAGAGCAAATTCGGGGAGGACACTGTGTGCTTGCTGGATGTTTCCTGTCGCCGAGGAGGTTTAAGAGGTATAGGGAAGATATACAGTAGGAATGTTTTGTTATCAGTGGGATCTCAAAGTCTATTGTGTTGTCTTGAGTTTGTGTACTTGAAAGGTCACTTCCGTTAAATTATTGGACTAGGAGTGGATGGAACTTGATTGAAGTTGATAGAAATTGCACTCTTGTTTCGCCCGTGAGTTGTTATAGACTGCAAATGGTTGTTTCTTGTTTGGTAAATTCTTCATGACTGTCCTGATACATACAACGAGGTAAGCTTCGCTAGAAAAAAATCAAGAATTTATGTTGCTAATATGCAGGAAGAGGATGAAGAGATCGTTGAAGATGGTCAAAGATTTGAACCTTTCAACTTGAAGCAAGAGAGGGAGGAAGGGTATTTTGATGGCCAAGGGAACTATGTGGAGTACCGCAATGAGAATGACGGCAAGGTACTACATTTTCCCAAGTACAACAGGTGAAAGTTAGTGATTGTGATATTGTGGTTTGATGCTGTGTGTAAGACAAAATTCCAGAGTTCCTTTGATCTTCTCGGATCTTGAAGTGATTGAGTTGTAAAGGTGGACGAGTATCTGAAGTGTTAATCCTAGAATGCGAGTAGTGTAGACGAATTTTTTAAGCAGTGTATGTGCTAACTCATTCTGGTTCGTCAGGATGCTTGGTTGGACAGTGTTGAGGTAGATACACGTTTTGCAAACAAAGCTCTTGCCCAAACGGGGAAGGATGCTGAAGTAGACGGAGATAATCTTGGCAAGGACGAGCTTTGGGCAATAAAGCGGCGCATAGCTGATGCTCTTCAACCAGGAGAAACGGTTAGTAAGTTGTATAATTTCGAAGAGAATGCTCAAGCTGTGTCTACAGGTCAGGGAGGGTTTCAGTTTACGTCTTGACTTGTGACTTCTAACGATCTTGCTGTTGAAACTAGTCTCTGATTTGATGTATAAGTGGTCGTGTAATTGAAATAGATCTCTAATCGACCTTTGTATGGGCTTTAAGCAGGTGTTGAGAGCTTTGAGAAGGTTGAAAGGCACCCCAAAGGAGGGCAATAAACGTGAGCGAATGTCAGAAGCTAATAAGGCTATATTTGACCAACTCACAGAGGATGCAGTGAAATTGTTGGACGATGGCGACTACAGTTGAGTAACTGCTTGAGTTTTGAATATATGATGATGTTCTTTCTGCGTATGGGCATATTCGAAATTAGAGACCTCATTTCAAATTCAGGGAAGTATACTGAAGATGTTTCGCTGCAGACGTGTACGAGGAGAAGAGAGAAACCTTTCAACGTGAAGCAGGTATGACCGTTGAAATCGTAAATTTTGCATCCCTTTTGCTTCTTCGGCATAGAAACTCAGAGATTAGTTTAACCCTTGTGCACTATGAAGCTCGATCATACCTGATTTTAAGATGAGGTGATACGCCTACAGTTTGCCAGACGGTGATCGGTTCGAAGACTTTGTTTAAACGTCCCTTAGTATGGATACAATGTAACCAAGTTGGATATCGCTGGTTGTGTAGAAGGATATGCAGCTCTTGCTCGGTTGAGGGCTGGGATCACGAATGTTGAGAGTAGCCAAGCAGGAAGCGCAGGTGATATGTTTGGAGACGATGATGAAGTTCTTGAACAAGCAGGAGCTCCAAGCCAGAACTTGGGATTACCGACAGCTGGAACGGCAGAGGTGAACGGGAAAGAGCACGATATGTTTGGAGATGATGAAGAGGAAAGGAGTGAAAATGGGAACGCTGCACAGCAAGTTGTGGCACCTGGCAGTGAAGGTAGTCATGTGCACTTATGCTCCTTATTATCCTGTACTACCTTCCGTATTTGATGAGCGTTGTATGCTTTTCGGTTTGGAGCTGCTTAACGGTATGTTAGGATCTCTCTGTTGTTTAATTTTATGTGAGCTACACATATGATTACTATTTTTCAGTACAGAATCACAGGAACCGTTTGAAGCAGTAGTTCATGGTTGTAATTTGTGTGTGCAGGGTCAGCACCAGTGGATGGCTCTGGTTACGTGTATGATGAATCATCAGGGTGAGTCCATTGAATCGATTCGGCCTTTGTCAAATGGCAATGTATGTGAAGCCTTCTGGTTAACTTTTGAAATTAGTAACGTCACATTGAATCCATAGCAGGTTCTGAAGACACTTTGAGTTATTCTTCATTGATGTTCTTGTAAAACATAGAATGGTTCCATTGTAAATTTGCTGGCACTTGTCATGTGTGATTTGACTAGCTGCTTCAAGGGTGGACTGAGTTATACAGCCTTGAAAATAAAATGTGGAATATGACATACTGAGAAGGGTAGGCTTCAGTGTTGTAATTGTTTGGGTACAATTCTGAAAAAGACATCGAAATAGTCCCCTGACAACAACACTCTTCCGTACATGGTGATATGGACGCCGCAAAAGCAGTTTGTTTTGGAATTTTTTTTTTCTTGTTGATTGCTTACAACTTATCTGCCACGTTCATGCAGCTACTACTACAACAGCGATGTGGGTTACTACTATGATGCAAACTCTGGATTATATTGCAGCGCATCTACAGGATTATGGTATGAATAAGCTTTTACTCCGGATTATTCATGCGCAGGACAGCACAATTCTAATTGTGATTGTGTAGTACTAAGACTCTCTGCTCTCTTTGCGCTGCTTTGTATTACCTTGGAACACAAGCGAAGAGTTAAATCTGTAATTGTTTCAATTGAGAGCAGGTACAGATTCGACGAAGAGGCGAGCTCATACGTGGAAGTTGCACAATAATGGAGACACTCGTGCAGTGGCTTGCAGTTTAGAGAGGGATTGCCAACAGGTTCAGGAGTCCTTGTACACTATGAGACCAGTCTGATCATCTGTCTTCTAGACGAGTATGATGATGATACAAATGATGGATTCCGTGGAACATGTTACTTCAGTTAAACAGTCTCTCGATTTTGCACTCATTGTGAATGCTTTTTCAGATGAAAACCAGCCAACTGGTATGCACACTGTATGTGAATGAAACTTTCGACAGAAGCGATGTCCAAAGCAGGGGTGTGTATGACCATGTGGAAAAAGGACATCAAAATGCCCTGACACCTCTTACCTATCTTCCTGTCCATCATCTGCAAGGAGGGAATCGTTGAGACAGCACATGAATGACATGATCTTCGTTGCCTTCAATTCAAGCGAAAGATACGAACTACATCACATGTGAAAGTGAACAGAGCTAATTTTCAGTGAGAATCTAATCCGGAAGAAAGAGCACCGCAAGCTCACTCTTCGTGGTTATGATTTCTGAATCGTTGTACTCTCACGTCTTGTTCCCACCCACGTCAGTGCAGATGTATTCCTAATGTGAATCAACTTGCAATACAGTGGTTTTTCAGCTGAAGCGTACATCTGTTCCGTATTAAGCCCCCAAAACGCAAGACCGGTTGAGGGAGCAGTAAAAGAAACATGGCCACATTCCCCTCATCGTCAAAGATATCTCTATCCTGGACAACTTTTACCTCTTACACCATATGAACAGAAAGGCCGATAGTTCTTTTAAGTGTTGCCTACCTTGCATTCCAAACCACTGGTTTCACGCCATTTGAACTATCCATGATCCATTCAAAGGAGCTAACGATCAAAGAAGCAGAAATAGCACGTATCTTTTGAAGATTTGCACAAATCCGTCACCTGCTGTTGAAATGCGGGAAGTCTCTTCCCGCTGCCCTCTCGGAGTCTTATGTTGGGCAAACGGTAAGCTCGTAGAGTTAGGTTAAAAGATTTGGGCACGAACACTGACTTGCAATCTATCAACACATGTAGGAGCATCTGGTGAAACTGTCAGGAGCTTTCATGGGATCCGGAACTGTCCACCGGATATCACGACAATGCCTTCAAAGGGCCGAGAACTTAGAATTGTCGATTGGACACGAGACCTTGTACTGACGGGGCTTTACAAGAACTTTGCCACTTGCAGGTCTGTGAAGGATCTTCTCGAGCATGATTTGAAAGTGATTTGCTCTGAATCTGTCCAGCTGAGCACGATGGACGAGGCTCCGTCTGCAGTTCCCCCTGTTCTCGTCGCCTTCTTTCTCCAGAAATTCCTGCCCTCGTGCCCGTTTCCTTGCCAGATGAGCTGGAAATTCCCGAGGACGAATTCGATGGCGAGGAAGATTACACTGAAGCGGGGCCCAATGCTCTAAGCGGTGACAAATCAGCAACTGTGCTTGACGACGAAGAACGAGAAGCGGTGGGAATTACAATGATAACGGGTTATCTCGGATCCGGCAAAACCACGGTCTACTTTCGTCTCCCTCTCTGCAATATTTGTTGATCCTTTCCAGGTCCTCGTGTGGCTTTGGACAGCCTTTGTTTATTGTGGATTCACGGTCGTCTCGACGTATGCATACATTTCAGAGTTTTTGTTTTGGAACTTTCCTGCAGCTGGTAAATTACATTCTGAGAGAACAGCATGGGAGGAGAATTGCTGTGATTTTGAATGAGTTCGGTGAAGAGCTGGGGATCGAAAGGGCGATGATAAACGAGGGTGCACAAGGATCTCTGGTGGAGGAATGGGTGGACCTCCCCAACGGATGTGTATGCTGCTCGGTGAAGCACAGCTTCGTGCAAGCCATCGAACAGTTGATGGATCGGCGAGAGAGGTCCTCTTCATTTTCACTCGTACAAAAATTTATTGTTCTCGTCCTCGTTATGTTTATCTTATCTGTCTATGCAAGCTTGCTATGTTTGTAAGAATGCTAGGCATGATACTCCGAGCTATTTCCTCGTTTATTCTTGGTCTTGGTCACAGGGAAATTCTTTATCCGACATCAGTGGAAGGTCTCGTGCAGATTTGACTACATTTTGCTGGAGACCACTGGACTGGCCAATCCAGGTCCCGTTGCGTCAGTTCTTTGGGTCGACGATCAACTCGAGGCTTCTGTCCGCCTTGATTCCATTGTCACGGTTCGTTTCGATCAGCGTCTTCTGGGACTGACAAGCTTCAGTCCGTGTATCACATCTGTCAATAACCATTGTTGTAGTATTCATGGGAATGAATGTTTTGTGTCTTCACGGGTCCAAAAGTGGACCAAGGGACCAAACGAGTTCGGAAAACTGAAGTGCCCTCAGCTGACCAGCTGCTTGATATACTTAGCAAGAGTAATATGATTGAGTCAAAAAAAGAATTACTCATACTGTTACTAGTAGACTGCAGAAAGTCTTGACAGGCAATTCTATGGAAAGATGACATTTCCTTTTGGTTCTCAGGTTGTGGATGCAGGAAATTTCTTGCGACAGCTTCACGAGCCACGAGAGGCAGGCAGTGTCACCGAGGCTTACTTACAAATAGCATATGCGGTGGGTTCTTGTTCAGAGTACTTATCTTTGCCTCAGTCAGTTCAGTTTGATTAGGGACTACTTTAGATTGTGGAAGTGAAACTACTAAAAGATTGAACATTATGATTGTGCCAGAGCAGGATGTGGTGATCCTTAACAAGACAGATTTGGTCAAAGATGAATCTGGTCATAGCACCTTAGAAGAGATCGAACGTGAAATCAAAAGCATCAATGGGATGGTCAAAATCGTTCACTCGGAGCGATGTCAAGTAGATCTCGGTGACGTTCTTGACTGCAAAGCCTATGGCATCAAGGTAACTTGACAGACTGGATCTGGACTGCCCTTGATTATCGTCACGTATCCCATGGCTTGGTATCCAAGCAGGAAAGATGATGATATTGACCTCACATCAGAAAGTGAGTCTCAAGGTTCTCTTGGTTTTCGTACGTGTCCATTGTAACGAGATTGGCGTGATGTTGTACGCAGCATTCCGTGGACTTGGAGGCTCTGCTGACTAAACCAGTGGATGATAATGTACACGACAGTGCTGTCAAAACCATCAGCTTTAAGGTGGATGGTCCTGTAGATCTTGGAAAAGTAAGACTGATGGATTCTTTGCTGTAGCCGAACTCTACTCATTCACAAACAACATTATTGAATGATGATCATAAACTGTAGATGGCGCAGAATTAGAAACGATTTGCTTTCTATGTAACCAAGCCTTATCATTTACTGGATGTTGTTTCCCTCGTAAGTTGGTTCGCCCAAATTGTAAAGTTCGAGGGTTTAAGATCTAACAGTGATACGAATGCAGGTGAATGAGTGGCTTGGAAACTTGTTGTGGGAACCCTCCGATGATATGGAAATCTATCGCATGAAGGGCGTCTTAGACATTCATGGCAGCGGTGAGATGCACATGCTGCAGGTGAGATTTCCAGAAGTCTTCGTTGGCGGGGGGGAACACATGCGTGATTACTTGCACTTACATTTCAAGAACTAGATGAGCGATCTGTGTCTCCCTGCTTGTAGTTGCTTCGTTGAATGAAGTGGTGCTACTTTTCTTACGGATACGTCATCAAGTAACTGTAAGCGGTCGCTTTGTGAAGAAAGGCTTTGAGTGTCAAAACACAACCCGAGCTTGGAAAGCTCCGCTTGTGAGAAGGAAATCCTTTAACAACGTTGTGTTCATGTTCACGTGCCGTGAATCACAGGCTGTGCGTGAACTTTATGAGATTCTTCCAACCAGAGAATGGAGAGAAGGTGACAAGCGTATCAACCACATTGTGCTCATAGGTAAAATGGGGAACGTTTTCTTTGCCAGGCCACGTAGTTTGTTTACAGCTGTTAACCCTCTCCTCTTGAACTTCTGTGCCGCAAATGTGAACTCAGTGTAATCTGAATTTGTGCCTGGCCGCAGGAAAAAATCTTCACAAGGACACTATATTGGAGATCTTCAAGCGTTGTTTGATCTCACAGGTCTCGAGCCATGACCCATGAAGTCATTGTGGTTAACCTGCTCTGGAACTAACGCCGAAGTGATTCTCATCGTCTTCTTGAAAGGAGACTGCACATGTCTATGCTTTGTGGGAGTTTCCTATCTTGAGACTTGAGAACTGCGGAAGGCGTATGTCATCTGTATCATGGCCGAGGGATCCAATTTTTGAAGAACTGAGCATGAGCTCATAATGTTCTGCATCTGGGACTGTAGTGAGCAGCTAAAGCAGAGTACCAGTTAAGAAGTTGGACGCTGAGGCAATCTGGAAGGAACTGCAAATGAGGAGAAAAATTTCCAGGCTTGGTCACTTTTTGTTGTCCTTCGAAGTAATCAGCTTCTTTCTCGAATTACTATTCCAGTGTGTAGAACTGTCCTTATATCTTCAAATTAAAGTCAGCATCTGCTGTTTTCTACTATGGCTTGTGTTTAAGGCTTGCGCTACCAGATGAATCCTTGGTCTTAGATTGTCCATAGGCAACCGAACTTGCATTAAACATTGAATATCTAGATTCGTAATCTTATGAATCTATCTGAAGGCGTCCGGGGCTTTTGCCTGTAACTTGATACAGGTAAGAGCTATACTATTGAAGTGTATGTGACGTTCATAGTGAAGAACCTGGCCAACGTGTCTATTGTCGAATAGTACCATTAACGAAGTGTTCCCGACATTCTGGAATGAAATGATGATGTTCTTGCAAACAAAAAGAATAACGAGGTAATTCTTAGACAGCTCATTCAACTGTTGGGAGAGAGAAACCTTACGGATGGCCACATGAAATGTCATACAGTGGCCATGTGTTCATAATCTACAGCCTTCTTAACTGGAATCAATCTTCCCTCTTGATAAACATTCCGATGTTCTTCCGTCCTATCATCTCCCATATGGCAGGTCAAACAATGACAAACGAGTATCATAACTGTGATTGGAGATTCCTCCTCTCAGGGTCAAACTTGCCGATCTCAATTTATTGCATGTTCAAGACCACTCATTGGCATCTCGAGAGTCAAAACCTAGACGGAAGTTCAATAGCTGATGCACACATTAAAAAGCTAGGAGCTCGTCATCCACATTGCCATCGAGCAAGGTGATGTGACGACTCAGATCCACAAGTACTTGAAATCAAACTTGAATCCGCAAATCAAGGCTTCTAAAGCACACTACAGTGCAGACATGGAGTTTATTTAACTTCCATCACAGTGTACACAGTGTACCTAGCCTGCCTCCTTAGGCCTTTACGATGATACGCTGGCCGTGGTTGTGGCTGATGATAAGTCTTGATCTCCACGGCCGATGTATATGTAGAAACTCCATATACAAAGTTGGAATTTCCACACACTTTTCCATCGGTGGTTTCTCATCATCTGCAGGAAAGCATTCAACTCCCTGCAGGAAGTCTGAACACACAAACGACTGCATTTTCAGAGAAGGGGTGATCCTGAAACAGAGCGACATTAATTTGCAACTTCGAGCTGATTCTGCATGTGATCAAGACAGCAGTGCCGAGTGCGCTATCATTGTTTCGTTACATTAAATGTTGGAACTTTCTCACATGTAACCGCATTAGCTATTATTAAAACACAGTTTCATCGAACTGAAGCCACCAGGCATTAGTACATTTGCTTGTATCAACTCCAAAGTATTGTGTTCCGGCATCGATATTCAAGGGTGAACTTGCTTGAATCTTTCAGATAGGAATTGTCAAATGGGTAAATTCTGAACGGTAAATTCGTGTCAAGAAGTGGACCATCTGGAAAAAGACTTCTCACCTGTCACTCACTGACACTAGTGTTCCGTTTTCGTCAAAGGATTCCCTGCTTCACCCTACAGCCGTTCCTGTCCTCATAGACAATCTCGCTACCTGACTCCACCTGCTGAGTACCACTTTGCCTGTAGAAAGTGGTCTTGATCGTTTTGCCTCCATAGCTGTTTGAAGAATCTAAATCTTCGGTTTTGCAATTCGCTTTCGCTGGATCAGGCTGCCCATCTTTGCCAAGGTTTGAGCTGCTGCCTTCTGAGTACTTGTACCTACTGTCGCGATCAGTAGACATGGTGCCGGAAATGCCTATTCCTGCAACAAGAAGAAGAAAGTAAAGTCGGAATTGTATACTTGCAACATGCCTCAGACTCTGTAAGAAAAATCTCAATCGCTCAAAATAATTCTCCGAGGTACTGCAGTTCATGAGGCAAGTCACGGCACTCACAGTGAAGTCCTCGATTCTCAACCTGTTCCTGCACTGCTTGTCTCCATCGGCTGGAGCTCAACGTTCCAAGAGCTCCAGATGGGTCTTTAAACTATGCAGTGACAATCCAGAAGCTTGTAAGTACAGCATGCTTTGAAACTGTTCTACTGCCTGTTCTTGCTCTGCAACTCTTTGGAGGCTGAACCTTCAAAGTCCACCTTACTCGTTATGGTGATCTGTACACGGAGTTTGCGCACCTGCCAGCTCGTGGTCGATGGCGGACAGGAAAATCAGAGCATGGAAGTAGAAGAGAAGTCAAAGGAGGAAGCGTGGGGCCGTAGCTAAAAGGTAGCGAGAACAACCGAAGTCGACAAGGTTACTCTCCATCAGCAGACAGTACGATTTCACTACACGCCACCTCAAAACAAGATAAGCCATTAGAAAATACAAACGCGTCCCCTTCTCCCTCTTGGAAACAACTTAAACTGCAAGTATTCCCCCTGCTGATATACAAATGTATACTCGAGTCTGGCCCCTAGTCATGGTCGTTCATGAATGGGTTGGTCCAGCCATATATGAACTGGTGCTGGAGCAACATCTGGTCCGGAGAATGAGTGCTGATGAGAAACCTTCCAACATCGACATATTCTTTCCCGTTGTGGTGAAGATTCAACAAGATAACTGACGTACAAACTAAAGTGAGGTGCAATTTTCATCCAAAAGGTCCTTCAAGTACGGCCAAGTTGGTGCCCGTGAATAACAATGTGGAGGAGGACACTGGCGACTCGAGCATGATATGAATGTACTGACATTGTAGCATGGCGCACCTTCAGTGGAGACCAGATACTGTCAAGTACAAATTGAGTTTAGAGGCAGGTAACCAGTGAATATATTGCACACTGCTTTCGTGTGCTTTCTCTGCATTCAGTACGGGACATCCACCCATCCTGTAGCTCACCCGCAGCCCCTCCTCCTTGGCTTCTGCTTCGGCCCAGCTCTCATACGTGATTACAATATTCCACGAAGTTGATGATCGAAAGTCAACTCACCACGAATTTGTACTCGGAAACCTCCCGCTGTCCCGCAACGAGAACTGGGAGGTGATGACACAGAGAGAGAGAGAGAGAGACGACGGGGAAGATGAAGGGAGCAGCCACCTCAACGTCCCTTCCAAACTGTGGAGCTCCAGCGGCCCGGCAGACCGGAGGGAGTGACTGCGGTTGCCGAGCATATCAGAACACATGACCCGGTTCCCAGAAGCCCGGCAGGATGCGCATTGTCAAGGGCCGGGGATCGAAGGCGCGCGGGGCCTCCGTCCTTCGTCAGTTGTGCTCTGGGACAACTCAGAGCTCCGCCGTCCTGCACGCCCGGACTGTCGCATGGCAGCGCATGGTCACGACTCATGAAGCGGACGCGATGCCAGTCAATGCCCGCAGGCTCCCTCTACTCGGTGTGTGGGACCGTGGGTGCTCTTGTGGCCTTTCCGGTGGATGTCGGCAAGTGGAATACATGTTTCTGGTACAGAGTCCGACTCATTTGAAGGTTTGCTTCCAACATCTGCCCAGGGTGTCCTCCGCGCAGTGAGCCTGCATCTCTTTAGATTCTCCTTCTGATATCTCTAATTCTCATAGTTCTTGTGAACAATCTTAGGTGGTAGCAAGTTATGCAAGAAAAAAATTTCAGCATTTGATGAACAATAGACACTAAAGTTGATTAAACTTTACAAGATAAATATGTTTTTTTCATTACCTTAGATAGGGTAGAAATAAATACAAGACCTATTCTCAGGAGTTTAAGATTAATTATGTGTAGACATTAAGCCATGTTGTCGAGATGTATAAACTTCATGCTATTGATGCAATTGCTACACATAAAAATGGGAGATGTAATATATGGATGTCAATAATGCAGTTTTGAATGATGATTTCACAGATTGGTATATATGATGAGCCCACCTAGATATGAGGATTCTATGTATCCAAATTGGATATGTTAGTTGCAGAAGACACTCAATAGGCTGAAATAAACACTAAGGGCTTAAGTAGACATAATAAATGTGTTTCTAATCAGATGAAGTTTTTGTGAGTTTATCAAAGATAGTTGTAAGATCTATGTATTTGTGTTTGTAGATGAATTTATCATCACAAGATTCAATGATAAAACATCCAACATGTGAAGGGTCAATTTCATGAAGGGTTTAAGAAGAAATATTAGTGTACACTTTGGTTCTTGATGCAAAAAAATATATTTTTGTTGCATCAAGAACCAAAGTGTACATCAAGCAATTGTAGTTTAAAATGAAGGATTGTAATTCATTATTTTTTCTTTCAAGCAAAATTTAAAACTTCTATCAGATCTAGTGAAGTGATTGTAGATTCAAACATGTATTGATAGATGATATGAAGTTTGGTATATATATGTTAGCTACTAGATCTAATTTGAGCTAATCAATTGCGTTTGTTGATCAATATATAGAGACTTCAAAAGGCTCACCCTGATGTTGTGAGTGAGAGTTCTGATATGTGAAGTACATAGGATCTCACTTGATATTTATTATGACTTAAAAATGTATGATTTTTCAAATTTAAATAAGGTAAGTCGTATGCACATTCTACATTAAGTTATGTCTTCAGCCTTAAAAAATTGTCTATCTTTTTGTCATTCAAGAAACAACCTATAATATTCCTAACATACTCAAAAATTGAATACAAATGATATGCCAATGTAACATGCAATATAGTATGGTTCCAACCATGATTTTCATGTGAATCATTTTATGATCTTAATCTAGATCTGATGATCATGGTGCAAGTTTTGAAGTATATGAAATTGAAAGATGAATTTTTTAACACATATTTTTTACTCTCAAACTTGGAGTTCAATTTTTGAATTTGAAAGAAAATGAATTAGAAAGTTCATCACAAGTGAAAAAGAATTATCAAGTGTTTCTTTGAAATAACTAGATGATAGCTGTTAACCTTAGATAACACATAAGGTGTAGATAAATTTAGGCTTCAAATGTATGATCAAGAAAGATTGATATCTTTTGGAGAAAATCTTTGTGTAAATCAATTAAAGTGAGTAAAATAGTAATAAGGAGTGTTTTTTTAGTGGATTAGCCTTAACATGATGTGAAACTCTTTATATGAGTATTTAATGTGTATGTTAATGTGCTTGTGAGAGTACTATAATTATGAATTATGTTCAAACTAGATCACAAGAGATTTCATGTCTTGTGATCAAATACAGGTCTAGGAGTATCGTCAGAGAGTATCATAAACACGGGGCCTCCTTTCAAAATTCTGAGTCTAAGGTTATTAGGTACTGAGCCCTGATGCGCGTCGTTACCCAGTTGAAATAGTTTACTTACGGTTCTAATTCCGGTCCCAATCTCTTTGTAAGAATAAGGAATTATCCGCTTAACCCTCGTGGAATTTGAACAAGTTTTAATTTTTGAAACTTCACGTTTCACTTTGATTTTTTCTCTTTCTAATAAACAACAAAATAATAGATGAGAATAATTATTTTGTTATTTTATAGGAATGAAAAAATAGATTCCTTCACATGGGTATCATGAATTGCCTTGACTTGGATTACTTTTTCATTGGTTTGACTTGGTGAGCACCCTTAAATCCAGGGGAGATATTGACTTGGGTACACCAAAGTCAATTGAAGGGTAATTGAAATTCTAGAAGATTCAACTAGGAATAGATATTATATTTTGTAGCATTATGGGATATCTCATTATCACATTGAAGTGGGGATGGACATCTAAAAAGAATACATGATTTGCGTTGAAATTGGATGATATGACTTGATTGTTTATCATTAAACTAGGCTACAAAGATTTTTTTTCATCGGTGTGGAAGGAGCTAGGCTACTCAACGTCTGTCACTATGCATATATTTTTGGTATTCTATTTTTGAGTTTTTTACTCTTTACATGCACCATTGGCCTCTATGATCTTCATAGAGACCACACTAGCAAGAGATATTGTTTTTCATATGAATCACCCAATGAAATACCATCTCCATAGTATTGTGATTTGTCATACACTAGGGTTTGATCAAACACATGGATGTTGCACATCCAAGTCATTCTCACATGGCTAATACATTATTTCTTCTTTTGATCATGCTCTTGTCAAGGTTATGATCAAAATATCAAAAGTACAAAATTTGGTATCCATTGTAGCTTTCTCTTGATTGTTAGGTTCCGTATGGATGCTCCATTACTCTTGATAGACATAGGATTTTGGAGATGTCATAGATTTCTTGTGACACTTTATCTGGATTAGGCTCTCTATCGCATGATCTTTTGCATGTGGATGACCTATCACACCTGAAAAACTCTCAAGTAGCATGGGACATCTTATCTATGTGTGTCTCACTTCTCATCATATCTCACCCTATGATCTACTTCTCTTTTCATGGCTCAACTTTTTGATTTTGATAAATTTTTTTTTTTGGTATGTGATGATATTATAAACCCTTGGACTTGAGAGTAACCTCATGGTCTTTAGCTAGCCAATAGGCTAGATTTTCAATTTCTTTTGGATGCATGAGTCTACTTGCCATGGAGGATTGTGTTGCATTAGTTTTTCTAGGTAGTTGGGCTTTAGTGGCTCTTATATTATGCTCTTGATTTTACGTTCGTAATAGATTCCTCTTACATGATTATGTTTCAATAGCCAAGAGCGATCCTTATCCTTTGAACTCTACTCTACGTGTTGCACGTGATGATTTATCATTTTTACTAGACATGAGTATCCATCTCTTTGAGAGTCTAGCAATTACTTATGCACTGTGTGTCGTGTTGTGACACGGCTACTATGAGAAGATGATGAGCTATTGTTATGACGATGATATTTTAGATCAGAATGACTAACGGCTCATTGTAAGGCTGTTAAGAGCCCACGGTTGGATTGACTTCCTAGGGTCATGATGTGGATAAGGCCCCAAGAGATATTATCTTGGACCTTATCATATATAAAAGCGTGGTCGGGATGGCAAGGAATGGGTGAGGTCTAGAAATTACTATGTTGATTAAGGAGCTTATCAGATCAAAGTAAAGCCGACGTGGACCATGGATAGAGGATAACATGATCCTCTAGATGTACCGATGCCCAATTCATTTGTGATCAACATCCAGTATCTACATCGCGATCACTTTTGGTTGTGGTTAGTATATCACTTTCGAGATAACTTTATGCAACAAGTGATAAACTCTCCCGACCTGATTATTCTATCAGTTGTTTCTTATGGTGCAATTTGGCCCTTAACAAAGATATCGTTTTAATTTGAAATATACGTTATGGATCTGAACTTGCTAGTAGTGATGACTTTTTTCAACACATGGGTTCCAATACATCACTATTGTTTATCAAAACCAAGCCATAGGGAGTTGATTGTTAGGAATTTTGGCAAGGAGTATTATTCTCAAGTTATAAACTTCAAGGTCCCTTTTGTTGTTCAATTTATACTTAGGCGGTTTTGAGTTTTTTTTTGACTCTTTATTAATGATAACTCATATTGTTTATATGATGACTAAGTGTGTTAAGTATAGTTGTAAAGCTCTAAGTTAGTATGTGGCAAATTTGGCCCCATTAGAGGTCAAAATGACACTCTTCATTCTCATTGGTCTTGAAATTTAGACCAATGAGAACACTTGGTCGAGTTCTTTTGAGTTTTGAGGAGTTTTGGAAGCCTTCAAAGGGGAGAATCCGAGATTGGAGGGCATGGTTGGGGAGCTGACTGAAAGAGCTAACAGAGAGTAAGTCATGGGTGGGTTGGGACAATTTAAGTATGGAGTGTTGCTATTTGCTTCCAGTATTTGGATCCCCTCCATATTGGCTTCTTGTGTGTGCGCCATCTGGATTTGTGTAAGCGTCTGATTCCATAGGAGTGCTCCAGACTTGATCATCAGTTATTACTCTAATGTGTGCTGTATATTTCTCTTGTGAGAAGTTGGAGGGATGATCAATTCTTCCAAGAGTGCTTGTAGTGATGGCAGATTAGGTTGCCCAACCGTTAGACATATACCACGGGCCTCTAGGTTTAGATCATTTTAGATAGAAAATGTAAGATTGGATACTTGAAGGATTGGTGGGATCAATGATCAAGACGGCTTTTTATCAACAACAAGTTTTAGTGGTTGTTCGGGATCACAAGGACAATTATAATGAGTGGAAAGGGGTCGAAGCGAGGCGCGGCAGCGCGGACAAGGTACCTAAGGTGCAGCTTGATCCGGCAACAATGGAGATGTTTCAAACGTTCACACTTTTTCTTCAACATCAACAATTGTAGGACTGAAGGGAGAATTTAGCCACAAGGGCGTTGCAAGCTGTGGTGGGAAAGATGGATCAGTTTGACGGGAGGGATGTTTCAAAGTACTTGAGATATTACATCGAGGAAATGGAGTTGAACCGTTTATTTACGAGAGGGAGATGATAGAGATGTTCCATCTTGTTTGCGGTGCAAGCGAGATTAGAGGCAATGTGAGGTCCCTACATGAACAATTTGGTGAGGATTGGAAAACATATTCTTGTGCCTGAGGGATGAGTACTTCTTGGAAGATTCTCATAGGGTCACTAAGAAGTCCTTCATGGAGTGGGTCGAAAGACCCAATAAGAAGTCTTATGCAACTGAGCTTCTTAAGGAGTTTGAAAGAAAATTCTCACAATTGTCTCAATTGGAGAAGATCACTTTGGAATCACACAAAACAGAATTGTTTCTCCGAGTAATGAATTTGAGTTGCAAGAGAAGTTAGAGTTGCTTCTCGAAGACAAAAATGAGGAAGAAGGACTAACAAGAAGTTGGAAGGATGTTGAAGAGGCAGTTGGGCTATTGGCGAAGAGGGAGAGAAGGAGAGAGAAGATTGTAGTGAGAAAACCTCTTTAGATGGCTATTTTTGTTGCTCCAACACATGTTAGTAGGCAAATTGTTCCAAGCTCCAACGTTCAAGCTCCGGCTGTGAACTCCAGGAAAGAATAATCATCTATTGATGAGATCATGCGTGGGATGAAGGAGCTCAATATCAAATTTGCGATGTTAGAAGAGAAAAATAGGGGAGGGAAGAAGAACCTTTTTACCAAGCAAGCATATGTGCATATAAAGTGACAGCACTGATCATGCACGAAGGGATTGTGGAGACTTTGCACAAACATTGCAAAGTGGAGATATTTTTTGGAAATAAGAGAAGGTAGCTCTTAAATACATTGGAGCAATCATCCAAACCAATTTTGGTAAAGGAGGTATGAGAAAGATTGTGGATGATTATCATAGTGCACATGCGGTGGTGTCGGTTGAAGGCTTTAGTTATGATGTTAAGGTTAGAGGAGAAGGAGAGGAGTTTGAAGGGCAAGTACGCTTAATGGCCTATATGTTCAAGTGCTCTCGCTACAATGGAGAAAGGGAAGGTAGCTAGAGAGACTCTTTTAAGAACATCGGCAGAAATTTGTGCTACTATTGGATGGGAAGATCCAAGAGAAAAACCAAGTCGATTCATGCTTATATTGCCAAGACTCAATATGAAGCATCGGGAAGAAGAGAAGAGACGGAGGGAAGAGGAAGGTTCTAGTGAAGGACTCTTGTTGAAGAGGTTGGCTAGAGATGGTATTAGACCTGATACATCTCTTCCATCTAATCACGCTATGGAGGAAGCTGGTACTTCATGGTCTAAGGAAAGAGCCAAGGGGGATGAGAAGGACAAGGGGAAATCACAAGCTTACAAACAACAATCGGATATTGAGGTGGCAACAGATTTGAAGGGGGTTTTGGAGGAGAGAATTTTTGAGTGCCAAGGTAGAGTTTATCTTGAGGGAGATACTTGGCATAGTAAAGACGGAGTTTCATGATGTTATCATCGTTACCATCAAGAGGAAACGACAAATTTCCAATGAGACTGCTCTACTTCATGCACTGGATACAAAGGTGTCAAGGGATGAAAAGATGCATTGGTAGAGTGTTGTGGAGTAAAATCAGAAAGTCCGCTTTGGATGAGGCCAAAGAACAAGATGTGAAGGTGTTTAGTCACTACACCCGATCATATTGGGCAAGGGCGACTACTGAAACGCTTGTGAAGCTAGGGGATCTCAAGGAGCTGGTGTTGGGATTGATTGATCATGGATCAAAGATCAACATAATGTCAAGAGAACTTTACAAGAAGAGGAAGTGTCCCATTGACACCAAGCATGGTTGGGTGATCAAAGCAGCTAACAATACTTGAGGGGACTTGTATGGAGCGTGCCATGATGTTCCAATGAAGGTTGGGGATGTAATAGCTAAGTAGAACTTCTTTGTGCAAGACTCTACGTCGTATCCATTGATTCTTGGGCAACCTTACACTTAGGATGGAAAAAAGAGTGTTTGATGATGGATCAACATATGCACGAATTCGCAGCCAAGATGAAAAACAGAAAGTACAGTTTTTGACGGTTCCAACAAATCATGAGCGAAAAAAAGCACATTTGAGAGAGGGGGCTTTCCCAAAATCTACGGTATAAGGATATAGTGGTACGGAGAAGAAGGTACTCTCACCTACACAAGAGAAAGGTATCTATTGTATAGGATTGGTGGGGTTTTCACATGATGGATATGCAACATACAAGGAGTTTGCTGATTTGAAGAGATGGGAGAAGAATGAATTACTTAGATATGAAGAGAAACTTGCAGATTTGATAGATAGATAGATACCAACTCACACGAGGGCCATGAGAATTCTTCTACACCCGAGGCCACGGAGAAGAATAGTACTCTCACCTACACAAGAGAAAGGTACCTATTGTATAGGGTTGGTGGGGTTTTCACATGATGGATATGTAGCATACAAGGAGTTTGCTTGATTTGAAGAGATTGGAGAAAATGAATTACGTAGATATGAAGAGAAACTTGCGAATTTGATAGATAGATAGATACCGACTCACACGAGAGCCATGAGAATTCTTCTATAGCTTGGCGCTCAGACGTTCTTAGAGTAAAGTAATATCCATGCAATATCGGATTATATGTGTCATTTATGGAGGCACACCATGAAATTACATTCTCATCCATTATGCATGAGCATTCTCATCTCCATCGCATATATCATTACTCTGGTAAGGAAGGAGGTTTATGGTTGATTATGTGACCCTCTATCTTATTTTTCCGCATTGTATATTCTCCATTTATTATATAATGTATTTTTTATTGGATTTGATCCAGCTTTAACCTCTAGCATGCGATTGTGGTTGAGATTTGTGCCATTGCTCAAGAGAGTGGTCATGCAAGTTGGAGAAAGCAATGGTACATCCTCACATATGGGACAATCATGCGGGCTTATCTCTACATGTCCAAAGAGTACCAAGTTGTTATGGTTACTGATCCGTCTTGACACACCATTATCACCGACGCCGCACCGAAGAAGCTACAAAGATTAGCATAGCTGATAATATTTGCAAGTATCAAGGATTGCGTGAGGGACATATCTTCATTTCATTGGCCTTGGAAATGCATGGAGGGCCTGAGCAAGATATGGACAGTTTTACTACATAGTGTGCATGGCTTTATCATGATAGACCCTATCGGTGCACATTTATTTTTGTCTCATTGCATCCAATATTTTAGATAGCATATATGCATTGCATGCTTTAGCCTTTGCTATTGAGAGAAAGATAGTTTGATCGGTGATGTTTTTTCTAGACCTTCTGCTCTCACCCATACTAATGATCTGCATGTAGGAGGCATCATAGACGTGGTTGGAGACATAGTGATTTTTCACAAGAGAGATTACCTCTCTCCTTTTCCTTTGACTTTCGGGATGGATCTTTTCTAGATTGCTTTGGCTTTGTATATGAGTTTCCATGAGTCTCCCAAACTCAGTTTTATTTTATGTATTACATTGCATGACATTACTCACCATGTTGCCATCGGTTCCATGATGCCGAGTAAGTTCTGTGAGCCGCAAAAAGGTACATACTTGTCACTCATAAACCCGGACGGTTTGAGCTTTCATAGATTTCAGTTTCCCACTGAAAACCCGAGAAAGTAAATAAAAAGGGATGGGAAGACCCCATCAAATCGTACAAGGATGGAACCAAACCCGGTAACATGGGGCTAGGCCCCAATAGTATCACACTGGGAAATATGTCCTACAACACCTAAGATATGTGAACTATCCAAGTCAAAAGGTCTACAAACAACAAGAGCATCCGAAGAAGCATCACCTAACGTGATTGCTCTCCTATAGATTGCCCTAAACCCTAAACTCCACTGAAAACTGGAGTGAATGAATGGAAGATGGAAGGCTTGGATGTACAAGAAGAGGCTCTCACCGTTTGACGCCGCGCTTCAGAAAACAAAGAAAAGGTGGAGGACGAAAGCGCATAGAAGAAGAATGAATCCATTGGTAATCAATTTGAGAAAATGCAGCGTGTGCAGATGCAGCCTGTGAGGACATGCCTTCCATGCGGACAGGGCCAAAACATGGCCCTGTCCGCATGGAAGATGCATGTGCTGTCACCACAACCCGCTGAATTTTAGCATATCAAATAGGGAAGCGATTGATGCGAACTATCCTGAATCCTAAGTGATGAAGACAATCATCCACCTTTAGATGAAATTTGCATTCTACACGGGGTTGTGCATTTCCATACTATTATATTACAAATCTGTCATCCAACGGTCGGACCATGCCACTGAGACAGGATGGATTTCCGTTGCTGTTAATTAGCTTCATGCGGTACCTTTTCCCCCTTTTTAGAGTATAAGTCAATTCAGATATTAATTTTGCACGCGAGGAAGTGTGCTTACTACTAGACAAATAAACCTTACTTAATGCTAATGGATGCTAATGTTGATGCTAATTGGCTGTGATCTTCTACATAACAAATGAACCGAATGCAAATGACCATGAAAGATGTGTACTTAAAAACTGGGATGAAAACCTCTGTTCATGATATAAACTTTATTATTAGATCTAAAATTTAATCGTGATATCAAACACTTTTTTGATTTTCTGGCCACTATCTTCAACAGTCATAAAGATGTGTACTTAATAAAATTTTGTCCTGAGTTTCCGGAATTTTATTTCTTCTCTTGGCTTCACATCTTTAGGCTTCGCACGTTGTGTGAACAGTATTCTTCCTACGATTCTGAAGATTTTGTACTGTATGCACAGGAGAATTTACCAATGCGATAACCATCCGACATTGACCTATTAAAATTAATTTAATCCGGATATAATTATTCATGCCGGAAGTATGCGACTTCAACTATACAGGTAACATTACTTCAAACTGATGCGAAAAATTTATGACATATCAAAAATCTTAATTAACAATAACCGTATCGAAACAAATTTCCAATATGTGTAGTTTATGCTTTAATAATATCCATACTCAGTATTTATGTCAAACAAATCAGTACAACAGCAGATTTGGTGAGCAAAGACACATCAAATGTGGATCTAATACGAAAATAGTTTATAAATCTATCATGCTCCAAGTTTTGTGATAATCATAATTTTTCATAATTGAGAGATATCTGTATTTATTTTGTGCTCATTGAAATTCAACATTTTATGGGTCAAAGAAAAAATATATCATTTTCGTTTTTGCATCTGACCTAACATATTTTTCTACCTAATTAAAAAGCAACATGTCATATTGTATGCACATATATATAAAATAAACTTAATCATTCATAAAAAAATACATGTAAACAATAATGTTAAGATTTTTAATCATGTTAATTATATGCAAGGTTGAAAAGTAAATCCTCGATATATTAAACACATATAGTACACATGAAATAACAAAAAGGATGGGAAGACCCCATCGAGCTATACATGGATAAAACCAAATGGGTGACACTAGATAAAACCAAATCAAATATGTACATGTTAAACACATGTACATATTAAGATTTCAGAATTATTTTAAATTTTACAAGTAAAAAAAATATTATCATATTATATAATATAATCAATTATGATTTTTTGCGTTACACATAAATTTAATCATCAGGTATATTACATATCCATAAATGTAAACTTAAGTGAGACAATTTATATTCATTTATAAATATAATGACGTGAACTTAATTGTTGTCTAAAGGTTCAATAAAAAAATTTATTTTATTTTTCTAATCACATCATAACGTATATATAATATACATGATATGATTTTTAATATCATCTCATGTATCAAAGTTAATTATATATCATCATATTTAATAAACTTTGATTAATTAAATTCTATTTAAAAGTTGATTAATTTCTGAATTATTCAATATAGTGATACATAATTTTATATAAAATTAATAATTTTTTTCATGATAAATAATTTGATTGCTCTGATTTTTCATTTAATCAAATTAAATTTTTTATAAATTAATTTAAAAATAATATAAATTACATTTATCTCTCATATGATCAAAATGAAATGAAAATTAAAAATACTTTATATTTTTAAATAAAATATTTATATTTCGAAAAATATAAATATTTTAAAATAAATTTCTAAAATTAAACTTGATGTATTTGTTCGAAATGATAGCTTAAATAAAATTTACATATGACATAAAATATCAAAACTTATGTACTATAATTATTAAATTTTATAAATTATATTCTGATTATATAATATCCAAAAATAATTTATATCAATAATTTAATATTACTGTATGTTTATTTTAAAAATTTAATTTGATATAAACAGAAAACGTGTCAAATCATGAGATAAATTTAAAAATTAATTATGATATTATATGTTATATATTATTTTATTTTATTGATCATTTCTAATAAATATATCTGATATAATTTATAAATTCAAATTAATTTTTTAATAATATTTGATGATTTTACCATGTTCAAATTAATTTATGTAAAATAAGTTTATTTAAATATTATTTAGTTGAAAACAATTTTATGAAAAATTTATTATCTTGATCCATTCAAAAAACTTCTAAGTTATTAATATTATTATTTTATCACTGTGCATGATGATATGTTAAATTTTTTTGTGTGTCATTGTATTCTAGATTGTTAATTGAAAGCATTCTCCGAGACAAAGTGTCGCCACCTCGTGAGAGAAAGGTAAACTCAAAAACCTGGCCTGAGTTCAGATTGCATGCAAATTTATAGTGAAATCTTTATCGTGCTATATGCATGAAATCTTATCTTAATAAAATGTTTGTATCTCTCAATGCCACATCTTGTTGAATAATGAATGTTCTGATTGTCTTCCAGCATGATGATGAACATATGGAGATGAACTTATGGAGTAGCTGCCACCAAATATTACCTAGGGTCAAAACGAGAACATTCTTTTTTTATGTTTCATTCTTTGTTACTCTAGTTTTGGAATTATATGGAACTATGGACACCAATTTTGATATGTTCGTGAGGGAGTGTGTAAGAGCCTACCATACTTGGGGACATGGGGTATCACTCTCTTTAGGTTACTATATCCTTTTGTTATTATACTGTCCCTTGTTCTTTTTTTATGTTTAATTGAAATACAAAAACATGAAACCTTCGAAATCGGACAATTTCAACTTTTACAAAACGAGCCAAAAACTTCGATATGAAGAATGTACTTGGATATGGAACAAATAGAGACATGCTATCAACATCGTCCGAGGTAATATCTTACGCAATGTTGAAGGCAACAAAGACTCTTGTTGATTCTCATGTTTACTTATTAAGATGTAGAATCTTCGATCACTATAACCACGATTTTGACTGATGTTTCAATCATCAATAATAGCATATATGTGGCATGAATAGTAGTGTATTATATATTGCATTATATCCCGTTGCATGCTCCATGAACAACAGAAAAAAAATGCAGATTGTGTATAGAAGACAATACCTAGAAGTCGTATATCAAAATGTTATCGGTCACCTGGACAAAACAGGTGTATCCAAGAGATAGAAAACAATTGTATCATATTATAGTGGTAGGAATGTCATCCTTCTTCTTCGATGGAGTCAATGACAATGAAATCAGACTGGACGTACCACATGATTTAGTACCCATTTTCAAGAATTTAATGGCATGTATCGAATGTATGTATTTAGTGTAGATTTCATAGAATTATATCTGAGTAATCATAATTGTAGAGTAAAAACAGTTAAAACTGAGCCACAAATGATTACAAACTTCAAATACATGCCATGTCATTATCTCATTGAAAAGTTGAATTTCATTGGCTTTGATTTTTTTTAAACATCCCCACCCATGTTCCAGTGACATGGATATGTAATAAGGTTAAACTTGATAACTGGGTTTCGTGAAGGCGCAAAAGTCAGCAATACTTTGATCATGGGTAGTTGAGAATGGGAACAGATAGCTCATGAAAATGTTCTAAATCAGAATGCGAGAAAGAGAGTTACTTGAAGTGGAACATAATAGAGAGATGAGCGGATGTGTGTACACCTTGTAGTTGTTCATGTTTGACGATGAAAAGACTCAGGATACGAGGACGTAAAGAATTGTATAGGATGAATGACGTACACGACAGGGTTTTGAAGGCCACTGCTTCTATACCGATAGGAATGGGATCCGTATAGAAGCAGTGGAACCTGAACAACCAAGTTGTTGAAAGCAGATAGAGAAGAAGCTCACGATGAGAACATGAATGCATATCAAATTCAAAAGTTACATTACCTTAAATATACTACCAGATATGAACAGATGGAGTCATGGTCACCCACTCTTGAGTGAAAGAGACTAGCTTCAGAAGTCAAACTATCAAACTAACTTCCTAATAGTGTCTAGTGGGTGCCTTTCATCATGCAATACCAAGGAACCCCCATTCAATAGGCAAGTTCGTCGCCAGTCTACGGACGAGATGTGTGAAATCTTCGACAATGAAAATCTCCAATCACGATCCTCCATAGACCCCCATGCGCGAAAACTCCCAGATTGTGTGTGAAAAGCCTATCAGGATTCTCAGATGCAAGACCCAAGAGGCTTCTCTTCAGAGGGACCCAGTCAGACATACTCCATTCATCAAGAGAGGTTTTACCTTGAGACAAATATTGGATGCTTCATTGAAGGAGCCTGTACATGCAGCTCAAAAACATGCAACTGCTGACATGATCTACCGCCAAGCTTGTTGCTTAAACTCACTGCTTCTATACAGATCCCATCCGCCATCAGGTTCTTTCCGTTTTGGTAACGGAGCGCCAACGGACCCTGCGGTGGGAGCACCTCTGAAGACACGGAACTGTTCCAGAGACACCTGACCCGCCATTATAGATGTCTCATGTCTCTGTCTAATGTTCATCCCGTCGTCTCGGCCTCCATCTACATCTGCAGCTTCTGGGCCTGCATTCAAGTCCAGGCTTGGTCGAGCTCCCCAACTACCCCCACCACCGCTACCACCACCACTGTCCGAAGGACCCATCTCTGCTATGCCGGACACTAAGTATGGAGGTCGGACAAACGATGATGCTACGACTGCAGATGAAGATACTGGAAATGATGACGATCCTGGAGACTCCATGTACGGTGCAGCATTGTTTGCTGCAAAGCTGGCAGCTGAGGAGAAACCAAACCCTGAAGGAAGAGGGAATGTTCCATACTGGTAGGCAGGCGTGCTTGAAGGAAACGCAACACCAGGTGCTGATGGTAGACCTGCTGTAACTCTATACATATCACTGCTAAACGGAGCAGGACCTTGGCCTGCACTTAAGTAAGACTGTGCAGCAGCAGCGGCTGCAACAGAATAGGGCGGCTCCCTGTTGGAGAAAGAAGGGATTGCCACCGCAGGAAACGGTGTATTTGTAAACCAAGGTGCCACACTTACAACTTCCGCACCTCTTCTCAGCCCAGGCACCGCAATAAATGGTGCATTCGAGAGTCGAGAACCTCTTACTGACTGCACAACTGGTTGATCGTCTACCACTGGATCCTCAACTGAAGGGCCATCATTCAAATCAAAGTCGAACATTACGCGACTACTAATCTGAGAGGAGGAGCTGTTATTGCTCTTTGTTGAGGAGCCCATCGCTTCAGGCAGGATCTGATCGGTGTCGAGTAGCGTACCACTTTCTTCACTCTCGTCCGTCAAGTTCAAGTCCAAGATGGGCCTTGCCCCAGAATTCTCCACCATTTGCGGCTGAGAACCAGAAGTGGACTGTTCACTGTGATGGGTAATACCGGACAGAGAAACAGAAGATACGGGTGCCGCTTGTGAACTGATACCAACAGCAGAACCTTGCGAAGAAATGGTTGTGGTTGTTGCTACTGTTGACATCCCAGCTTCATCAAAACCTCTGTCATCAGCAACGTTGAGGTCAATATTCAAAGGAAGACGAACTTTCTTAACATCCTGCGCCGTCTTCACTACTTCCATCGACTGCACGGGATCTGGAAGTACGCTTTCCGCCTGTCTCTCAGGTGTCCTCCTTGGCTCGGCTGGCCGGAAGGCACTGGTCGCTGCAGAACCCTTCCACCCAAGCTCAGACTTGGTGCGCATTGGGCTAGCAGGTAGCACAAAAGCACCCTTCGTTGCTGTCACGATTGCTATCGGTGCCCCTACACCATTGGCCTGTAAAGTTGCACTTGAGGAGATCGCGGCAGATACTGGAACGGGGTCTATGGGCGACGTGGTTGAATCATCATGGGGACTTTCCTCCACAACGATTCCTTCATTCAAGTCAAAATCTGGTCTCTCTGAAACATCACTACCACCTACTGGCCCATCATTTGGTCCAGCCAATTCTGTTGCTTGCTCTGGAGTTGTGGGTTCTCCTGCAGGCAAACTACGAGGGGAAGGTTTCGAGACATGCTGCGAGAAGGCAGACACTGAGGACAATGTCGGCATGTTAGGAAAAGCCAAAATTTGAGTCGTATGAAGAGAAGGAACTCGTACAGGAGCACGCCCATCAATAGCTCTCGTTTTGTGTTCTTGTCCTCCCTCCACAATACTGTCACCTGCATCTTGTCCTGAATTTGTCAGCGTCCTGTCTCCACTACCACCACAACTTGATTGGTCATCGTCATTTTCTCCAATTCCCATAGAACGCAGACTGCCTTGATCCAATCTTTCGGCAACGGAGTCATGATTATCTTCTAAATACACGCCGCTTCTCTTGCGAGTATCCTCATCTTTTACTTTCTCAGTGTTGTTGTGAGGCTTCCACCTGTGTTCCCGACCTGCATCAGAGAAACCTGTATCTCGTAGATCAGATGATTTAAATCCAGGAGAGATAACATCCTGGCCCTCCTTCTCGCCAGACATAGCAGCAGACTTACTGTCTTTCCATCTCTCCATCTGCTCTACTTCCTTTGCTGCTTGACGAGCCACTTCCAGCACCTCTTCCTCGGGAAAACTGGTGGACATATCCGAAACCTCGTGTACATCCATATCATTTCCTCTCCTTCCGAAAGTCTGTCCACTATCAACAGCACTCTTCATTTCTTCATCCTTTGCACTGCCATCTTTGAAATCATTTCCACCGCCACCATAGGCCATGTTAAGTTCAATTCCAGACAAGTTGCTCTTACCCAGAGTTGAAGAAATCTTCTCGTCATGAGAATCCTTCTTGCCAGAATTACCAACACCATGTCCATCTTGAGTACATTCTGAACCCTCTGTACCACACACTGCTGTTGTGTTTAGATCGCTGTTGTAACGTAATGGCTCGGAAAGAACGATAGCCACCCTCGAGTTACTCTCCTCCATGTGCCTTTCCTCTCCTTTGCGATCAAGTGATGTTTTTCCAATTCCAGATGCATCTGAAACCCGCCCAGGCTCGTGGACTGCGAAATGCCTTTTCTCAACGTCTTTGGCCTCGGCTTCGGCGTTGCCAGATTTGCTATCCTGGAAAGTTTCCTCATTGAATGTCGTGTCCCCAACGGGTCCTCCATTGGAATCAGCATTATGTTCCAGCCGTGTTTCTTCCCTGTTCTTGATGGAATTGATGCTTGAGGAGCTTGGCGTCCCCACTACTTCTGATGAATCTCTTCCGTCACCATCTTCTTTTGCCATGAGCTGCTTGTCACCAACTTCCTTCCGTTGTGATGTGCAGTTGTCAGGTAACCTTGTGCCGTGCTCCTGATCACCATTACAATCATCAGGTTGATTTCTCTCGTGAGTTGTGCCCGGGACTGCTCTAAAGATCTCGTTAGCAGCTACGCTAGCCAACAAACTAATCCCCTGATCCTCAACTTCCATAGCAGTAGCCCCCGAGTTAGAGACATCTGCAGTACTGGCTCCAGTAGCATTTGATGCCGACTCCCCGTTCTTGGCATCCGCAGACTCCAAAGCACCACCTGCAACACCACCGCGTTGTGTAAATCCACTGCTGTTGGCGTTCGCATCCTGCACTTCTTTGGAGGATCTATCTGCTTCTGACCGAGTGGACTCGTCGCCTCTCTTCTCACCCTCTCCTAGGCTATCACCAGGAACAGAACTAGTATAATTGTCGCGGTCATCATCGGCGCTAGAGACCATTCTTCCCTCAGGGTTGACCTCCATCGAAGCACAATTTTGGTTGCCATTTTGTAACCTGTTCTTCGTATCGGAGCTATCCACGCTCATAGGTGTATTCCTTTCTTGCATGTGAGGCGACATGCCTCTGCTGGCAGGTGTACCTTGCTCAAAAGAGCCACTGTTCATTCTCGCAGGACTTCTGCCAGGGTTGGGTATTCTGACAATAAGTCTGCTATGAGAGTTTGAGCTCTCTCGTCCTCCATCTGCGCTTCCCTTCTCTGGTGCAGAGGCTGGAGAGGTAGCGCTCTTATCTGTTGCATTTCGACTCCATACAAGCGGTTTGCCACCCAAATGATCCTTTGAACCTCCTGTGGCTACCCCGACGAATCCTTTACTAGGTAAACTAGGATGACGAGATACAGAGCCACCGGGTTTGGAGTTCCCTGCTACAACCACTGAAGAGTTCTTTGTATCCTCCTTCCAGGTAGAGTTCGAGACACCTTTCCCTGGTGTAATACCAGCCCATATTTGGCCATTACTCTGCGATTGTGAACTATTGCTTTTCTCATCCTTAACAATAAGACCAGGCACCTCCCCAGGCGCGCTTCCAGTGGAAAGTTTGCTGCTCATCTCTTCCTTCTTCACTATCGCTGGGGAACTGCCGGCTAGATTCGTCGTCATTTTGTTCGCCGAAAATGGAGCAGACTTTAAAATCCCCTCCCCAAAGCTTGTACCGTTAGGCATAGCCTTCGCACTACAGGCAGATGCACCAGAACTTTTCACTGCAACTTCTGTAGGCCCTCCCTTCATAAGATGAGAATGTACCCCATCAGGGGATGACTGCTTGTAAGAATTCCATATCGCATGATTTGACGCGGATTTTCCTTCGCCAGAGAGTTTTATCTCTGCGTCAACGCGCTTTTTCCAAATATCAACCAACTTCCGTGCCCTCTTCTGAATTTCCAGATTTTTATGACTGCGCAGGTGATTGACAGATTTACCAACACTGCAGGTCTTCAAACCGTCCAAGTCCACAGGCAATTTATCAAGAGCTCTTAACAACGTCAGCAACAACTCTTCGACGCCTTTGTCTCCTTCCTTGGGACTTCCTCCGTCCCCAACTTTTCCTTTGTGCGCTTCTTGAAGCCAGTCATCTAGCATAGGCAGGCCTCCTAGTTGAACAAATCGGCTGAGGCAATCGTCCCGCTCGGTGGCAGCAACAACATCGGCCAGCATGGTGCGTCTATACGAGACATCAGCAGCCTTTCTAACATCGTCATTCTGGTCTTGTTGCATCAACTGAACTAATCGTTCCACGCACGAGGGATTCTGCAGCCCTCCATCCTTATCGGTAATAGATGCGATCTCTTCAGGCTTCATGCTGCGCTCACGCTTCAGAGGGCTTGACTCACCATCCTCAGACTTCAAAGATCGTTCACGCTTGCTAGGCTTCAGGGTCTGATCTGCACGCTCCCGCTTCTTACCCTTGTTCGAAACACAGAAGGTAACATTCCGGGCTACTTCTGAACTAGGCTTCAATTGTTGAGAAGAGGTGGGTCCTGTCAATGATCTAGGTGAAGGCCCTCCTGATTGCACTACTGCCTGCATTTCCAGCTTTGTCCTCTCCAACAACTGGTATACCTCGTCTTGATGTTCCTGTTTTAGAATTACATGTTGACCATGATATGATCAGGTACACAGAGATGGTATATGCCCATAGAAACCGTGTGAGGGTGGAACGCAAAATGTTTACATTTGTCCCTTACAGAAGCTCAGAACACTAAATATATTTTTGACAATGTAGATCCTTCTTGTCTATGGGAATTAGCAGGATACTAGGTCTCGACACCAGAACGTCTTCACCAGGTTGCATGAGGAAAAACGCTCTCGAAGGCTTGAGAAATGACAAAATAGAAGTATGAATAAAGTCAGGAGGCGGTAGGATTTACATATCCCAAAAGGAATGACTTGAACCAGCCTCCGGTCAGGACACGCATGGCAAAATTAAAGATTCTGCATAAAATTTGGATTGAATGACCTTCCTCTGGGTAAAAATTAGGATATTTGCCCTCTTCCAGTGCAGAAAACCATAAATAAAAATTGACACAGCAAGTTGTATAAAAACTTACATCAGTGTAGTCACGATCAGTGAGCCACCATAGGCACTTGTTTGCTGTGTCGTACACTCGTCGACAAACGAAAGATGAAACTCCTGGAGGCAGCTCGGCACCTCTTCGTACGAAAAAAACTTTGCACGGATGTAAAAGCGAGGCAGCTGATATCTCATCCTTGTGAAAGGAGTAGAAGATTTCATTGGGGGCGGCCTCGAGAGGTACCCCCTTGGCTAGCTCGACATCAGCTGGTCGGTACAGCCAATTCACTGCAAGCTTGGTAGAATCCTTCTCATGATTCACCTTACGTAAAATGCCAATAAAAGGTGGAGCATTTCCTGCCTGAAATAACGCACAATCCCCGACGCTAAGCTTGCGACCATTCTGCAAGAGAGACATCATCGGGGATGAGAAGATGTCGGAGTCTAATTAATGGCCACAGTAATAGCAGAAACGACGTCCTCCACCAACCTGACCACTGATTGTAAGCAAGAGAACAAACGGACAAATAATTCGCTTCAGTGAGAAGGCGTGCTCAGAAGCGCTGGAACAACCCGTCAAACTTTCGACATTTTGAAACTTCTCTTTCAATATTCGATTATTCATGTGAGCGCGACAGTCTCGAAATTAGAAATACACCCGTGGAACGCTCTAGACCGAGGCAAGGCCTTTCTTAAGCAGTTCAGTACATAAAAAGAGCATATCCACCCACAGAGTTTTCGAGGCTCGACGAAAAGGCAGAGACGCCTGAGTACTGGCATTCCACAAACCCAAAGCTCTAAGATGAAAGCGGTTTCCGGCGTACTCACCACCAAAATCTAATTAAAGAGAAGGACCACGAGAAGGTATACAGAAGCGCGAGAATTGAGAAACAGGAAGAAGGGTCATACGTCTCTCCGCGTCTATGGTAAAAATTCGCAATATGAACGAGTTTGAACACATTTTCCCACGGGATCTGAAGTAAAACAAAGCCGCTTCCTTCCTACCCTCATGACCCTCCAGCCAGGCTGCACTACTACGCTGCCCGACAGAGCCATTCGCAAAAAAAGTTGAAGACGAAACCCATAAACTTTAATTCCTCGGTACTTCTGTGACCGACACGCTTGATCGAAGCTTTGCAAAGACGCAGAGCCTCCCAATTCCCAAACCAGAGACGCTTGCAATCCAAAACACTAGCAGCGACAACGAATCCTTCATTGTGCTCACACCTGGAAACATCCTCCTCCAGGATAGCATGAACGGGACGGCACCAAACAAGTTCTGAGCACAGGCATAGGCTCCGCGGAGATTGCCAGCCTCAGGACGAGCCCGCCCAGCGAGTGCACTCTACGGACACCGGGAGAAGCCCGTCCGTCTCGTCTCCGTGTCACTCCATGGGCAACGGGCTGCACCGCCGGGAACCATAACAACACATGAACTCGAGCGAGGAAACCTGCTCGCGGGTCTGCGCGAGGAATCACGGCCCTGGAAGACACGACTCCAGTCTCCGGGCGACGACAGCGGCCAAACTCAGCGAGGCCATGCCATGAGCCCTCGAAAGTCCTCGTTTCCCAAACTCTCCTTGCTCATGGCCCTCTCCGTGTGACAGCAGGTCCGGAGCTGGCGCGCTAGCTCTGGGCCGGAGGAAGGCTCCTGCGGAAAACCCTTAAAGCTTTCAGGAGGGCTCGGAGTGCCATTCTTAACCAGCCCGCGGGAGTCCGTCAACTCCCTCCCGCTGCCCAGATCCCAGCTCTCTTTCTTTGTAAAGGTACTGTCTCACTATCACTACGGTACAACCCCCGCTTTTCAAATGCCGTGATGGCGGCCCCTTTTGCTCGAATTTAGAATTTCAGAGCGACCCGCTTTCCTGGGGACGGTGGTCCGCATTGAGTCGGAACTCGCACTAAAAATAGTCTCCGTTTTAATTTGAAATAAATTTCTCTCGTCTCCATTTAGATTGATTTCAAGAAACTGATTGTTGGTTCCATTTTCAAGATAGAATTGTACTGTATGATTGTTCAGATCGAAATATTCTCTAGCCTCTGAACCGATATAATTTCCCTTCCCAAATAACTCCCAGACTCCACTGAAAAATTCGCAATTTTTCCATGCAATTTTTTTATGCCAACCAAACATTAACATGAAAATGATCTAACAATGAAGCTAGACAACAGCATGAATTAATGATTTTTTTTTTGAAAACAAATACTAGTTCAAATCACACAATATTGATTTTGTGATGATTCCAAGATGGATTAGATGAAACATATTATTAGACTGATTAAGTAAATATTAAATCCAAATTGAAAAAATAATAATACCATACGAAGTGATTCCAAAAAAAAAAAATCCAAAATTTCTTTTAAATTTTATTTCATGTATCTACTATTATTAAATATATTGGACTGATAAAAAAATCTGACATCTAAAACTTTTATTACATCACATTTTTTGAATGAAATAAATTTGTCTTACTGTAAAAAATCTTTATTAAAATTTTACGGTTAAGAATATTGCCCTTTTCTTGAACGACACATTTTAAAAAAAATCTTTCTATATAAAAAATTCCAGAATTTTAAATCCTACTAAATATTCAATATTAATTTTATGTTTAGATGTTTAATATGATCAAATAGCCTACAACGACGCTATTTGATCATATTCATCTCACATAGAATTTTTATCCTGCCATTTATTTGGAAATATTATTGATGCAAATAAAAGCACAAAACATCAACTACAAGTCCACTTATTTTTATTAATAAAAATGTAATAAATAAAGATTTATTTTATAATAAAATTTTTAGCTATCAAAATTAACAAGAAAAATAACTGAAAATTCAAAAATATTCCTTTTAATTTTAAAGTTATTTGAAAAATATTTTTTATTGAAATCAATTTATTCTTCCAATCACTCTACATCTGGAAATTTTTACTTAAAATCATTTTTCAATAAAATTTTACAATATAAATATTTTAAAATTAAAAATGTTCAGAAATCTGAACATTTTTTTCAATTTATTTTATTTTATTTTATTTTGTCACATTTATATAAATTTTAATTCATAATTTCTATTCAAATGAAAAATGAAAAATATTTAAATGAATAAAACTTTACAGCATTAAAAATAATTTATATAACTATTTTTTACAAAAATATTCAAAAGAAATCTGCATCATACAGATTTAAAAAATTTCCATTTTTTAATTAAAAATAAAATTTTTGAAAAGTGAATTTTAAATAATTGAATTATTTACTCCAAAAATGTAAATTTGTAGTTGAAAATTTTTCTCCATTTAATTCAATGAGTTGTGAAGAATTTATATTCTCTTCTAATTTATAATTTTTATATTCATATTTTTTATATGTACAAAAGTATATTATGATAAACTAACATATTTATCATTTTTTATTTTGAAATAAAAGAATTTTTTTATATAAAATTTTAGTTGATATAATTTTTTATATTCAAAATATTTGAAAAAAATAAATTTAATTTACACAAAAAAATTAAAGAGATTTTGTTACTTAAATTTTTATTTTTATTTGAATTTTTTTGATAAAAAATTATTTAAATTTGTGAAATATATGAATACTTGGTTTTTCATATAAATTATTTTATTAATCTATAAAAATCACTTTAAATAATTTTTATTCTTACAGAAAACATTATAATGAATAAATATTTATGACTTTGTAACACAAATTTTTAAGTATATGCAAATTGGAGAATTTTGAAATAACATTATAAATTTTAGTAGTATTTAAAATTAATTTTTTATTGATATTAAAATTTATATGTAAAGTCCATAAATCATAATAGATTCTAAAATACTTCTGTTTATGAAAAGATATATTGAAATAAATATCATCCTAATTTTCCCAGTCTATAATCACTGTAACAAGAACAAAATTATACAATTTATAAAAATCATGATTTTCTCATCGATATTTTAAGTAAACAGAGAAATTATTTCATTAACTCATAGTTTTGAAATCTAGATATCTTAATTTAAAGTTTCGTGAATTACAGAAAGTGTGCAAAAGGATTCATGACGTTAAACTTCGGCGTTGTGATGTCATGGACAGAAATTAACCATAAAGGTTCAAGACCGAAAAGACACACGGATTCCAGTGCTAGAGTTCTGTGACATGTGAAAATTACGTGGTTTCTTCCTTATTTAGTACATTACAGAGTAATCTGACGAGAATGAAATTCGATTTTAAGATCCATTGATTTATCAATTTTATTCAAAATTTTGCACAACACATCACGTATCATAAATGATTGGAAGCGCCTTGTACCACAATTAACTTCACGCATCTCACGCAAGCGAAAATCACTCCGCCATAACACTGAGGAGTAACACTACCACCTCACATGGATTATACAGTGGATAATACAGAATTCAGGGAGGTTATGGCTGTTCTGAACATGTCTGATGATTGATTCTCAGGTACGAAGTGCCAGCATACACTAGGATTGTACATAGACAAGAGGATTTCCAATTGCCAAAAACAGGTCAGAATTTACATTCCGATTCTCCTTTCAGGTCCAATATGATGCTGCAGTACCTTAATTCGCTATGTCAGGCAACTTTAGGCAAATTTGCTGGAAATCTTTCAATGCATTATGAAATTCCCTTTTGTTAAGAAGAAGAACAAGATGCAAGACCCAAAGGAGAGAACACAATTACTCGAAAATCAATTTGATATCTTTATGAACTTGAAACTTGAAGTCAATATAGAGAAGCATTTTTTTGGCCAGTCCATAAATTGATCGATGGCTTGCGCAAAGCTGAAGCTTCACAGAGCAGTATAGGTTCCTCGTGCTTGTTCGTTTATCATCGCCCTATCTATTCTCAACTGCTCCCCAAATTCATTTCGAGTTACAGCTATTCTACTTCCGTCATGCTGTTTTCGGGTTTTATTTTTCCTGAAAGTTCTTCACCAGCTGCAGCAAATTCAAAACAGCCATCACCTCAATTTTGCACACACTTCATGACGAATCTCAAATTTAATAATTTAAAATTCTCAAACTCCACAAGAAAACTCGGACATATTCACAGTTGTACTTGTGATTGTGAGATGAGAGCAGACCGTGGACTTGCAAGATCCGAAAACTCTCGTTCGAAGAATCTCAATTCACAAGAAGTTCGTACACTTCTGGTCTTGCCCCTCAGATTGTCCATTGAAGACTAACACACGGCACCACTATTAAAAATTCTGCACAAATGCCCCATGTCAGACCAGACTTTGACTTGTGAGATAATTTCCGCGATCATAGTCCATATGTAGAAGTCATCGGCGCTGGATGCCCACACCACAAGTCTTGTTCTGTTCGAGCGGCTTCAGAGCTTCTACTTCACGATCCTTTTATTCCATGCGTCTCCCTTCTCATTCTTCATGATGAATCTAAATTCCAAATCTAATGGTTGAAGTAAGAAATAGCGTGGTCACTGGTGGTAACTCCTGTATTTTAACTTTGTGAGGCTTGTATGTTATCTATATTCCAGATTTGATGGACATGCTCAAACTTGCACTGAGTTGGAATTGAGTTAGGAGGTTCTGAAGCTCTGAGTTAACAACACCATGACCTGTAACTAAATTACGTTAACGTCGGGAATATAACGCCTGGACTGAAGATATTGCGGATGCAACACACACATATATGGCATGACAACTGCTTGGATCGTGATACATATTTTCGTAATCATGACACATGAACATGCACCAGACCAGGATGCTTCGAAGACGGAGAGTCCAATGTCAAATGTACTCCATTTCACCAAAAGAGGACAAATTAAAACAACGCCGCCCGGGGGGCTCGAACCCCCGACCACAAGGTTAAGAGCCTTGCGCTCTACCAACTGAGATAGGGCGGCTTTTGGTATAACGTGAAAATAATTAATTATTAAATTTTAATTTCAAGGAAACTGGACAACAATTACATTTGGTGGTACTACCTTATTTTACGCGTCCCCACTTTTCCTTGATGGCAATGTGATTCCCGCGTACTCACCCCTAATAGCACCATACTGAAACTGATCTCCATCTCTAAAAAAAACTTTATGTAAATTTTTTTTTAAAGAATTTTTGTAACACTATGGAAGTGAGTAGAGACCACTTGAATAGCTCAAGGAATTCTGAAGTTGAGAGATCCATCAATGGTCTCTCTTTCTCCATATATAGTCCTAAAAAAGGTACAAACTAGATAAGGTTACACAACCACCATCCACTCAATTCCTCGTGGATCGATGACGTGGCGGATATCCCTATGAGCACACGGATTGCTGACGTATACTCCAACTAACACACTAACTAACACACAAGAAACACAACCTAAAGAGCACACGGATTGCTGACGTGGCACCTTTAGATATTCCACTAGTAGTCAACTCAAGACCATCTATCTCCTCCTTGCGTAACCTCTACTTTAGTTCTCACTAACTAAAGATGGTTACAAATCTCCCTCCTTTTAAGATGCAACGTCCTCGTTGCTCACACGTTCAAACTCTTGAACAATCAAAGGTGCATTGGCTAAATTCTTTGCCGGTTCCCAAGTTGATTCATATGATGGATATCCCTTCCATTGAACCAAATACTCCGTTTTTGGGTATCTGTGACCCTGAATCCGTTTTTTGAGAATCTTGTCCACCTCAAATTCTGTCTGATCTGCTACCATAGTAGGTAAAGGAGGAGGGGTTGACGGATTTGTGAACAGCTTGGGACGTGGTACATGTTTTCGCAATCGTGATACATGAAATCCGGGATGTATTTTCATATGAAACGGGAGCTCTAACTTGTAAGACACCTCGCCAACACGTTTCAACACCACAAAAGGACCGATGAATCTATTATCGAGGGTTAAACTTTGGTGTTCCTACAAGTGACAAATTGGTTGTGAATAGCCAAACTTGATGTCCTTCCTGAAAATTCACCTCCTTACGATGAGCATCTGCATATTGCTTTTTGTCGATTTTGAGCAATTACCAACTTCTACTTTGCTTGATGCGCCCTTTGTGTATGTGCTCCACAAAATCATTGGATAGCAGAACTTTGGTTGAAAACTCCTACTCCTTAGGAATTCTCAACAAATTGGAAGGTGTCAAAGGATGAGCACCATACATCAGATAAAATGGAGACACTTTTGTGGATGCATTAACAGAATTGTTATATGCAAATTCCACTAGAGGCAGAAGAGTATCCCACTCTTGTTGTTCCTCCCAAGTGAATGCTAGCAGTATATCCTCTATTGTTCTATTGGCCCTCTCTGTTTGACCATCCGTTTGAGGATGATAGGCTATAGACATTACTAGCTTTGTTTTGAATAAACCAAACAAGGTTTTCCAAAACAAACTAGTAAAATGAGTTATATGCCAAAGCTTCAAAATGTGAATTTGGAAAATCAGAAGTAGATTATTTAGGCCATCGAATCACAGCGGAGGGAATCCAAATGATGAGTGAGAAGATAGAAGCCATACAGAAATGGACAACACCAGAGGATCAAACTCAACTAAAGAGTTTTTTAGGTCTTACAGGATTTTATCGTAGATTTGTTAAAGCTTTTGCACGTCTTGCCCAAGCCTTAACATCTATGCTAGGAAAGGGTCAAAAATGGAGATGTGGAACGGCACAAGAGTTAGCCTTTCAAGCATTGAAAGATGCTCTTTTGCATGCACCTATTCTCAAGTGGTATGATCATAATCGACCAATCAAGTTGGCTACTGATGCATCAGGTACAACAGTGGGTGGAATTCTTCAACAGGAGTGGGAAGATGGTTGGCATCCGGTTGCCTTTTTCTCCCAAAAGTTGGTGGCAGTTGAGCAAAACTATCACACAACTGAACGAGAGGAGTTAGCCATTATTCTAGCCACGAAACATTGGAAGCATTACTTGGGAGACAAGGAGTTTGTGGTAGGAACCGACCACAAACCATTGGTGTATTTGGAAACTCAGAAAGATCTCTCCAAACGACAGATTCGATGGGCAGAATGACGTCAACAGTTCAACATGAAGATAGTGTACGTGGAGGGCAAGAAACAACTTGCAGATGCTCTCACGCGGATGCCGTGTCTCAACAAAATCACAGAGGTGAAAATCCAAGTTGATTGGTGGTCTCAAATGATGGCTGCAACAAAGGAGGATGAGGAGATCATGAAAGCACTTCAAAGCCGCACGGGCAAGGAAGGTTCAAGGTCTAGCATTTCAGGAGCAGCGTATATGGATCCCACAAGATCCAAATTTACGCACAATGATATTATCAGAAGGCCACGATACAGCCATTGCGGGGCATGTGGGAGCTGAAAAGACTTTGGAGAGCATATAACGAGTGTACTATTGGCCAAGGATGCGGGAAGATGTGGAGGCATATGTTCGAAGTTTTGTCGCATGTCAACAAAATAAGGCGGGGAATAAAAAAACCAAAGAGGTTTATTACAACCTCTTCCCATTCCCCGAACAACGATGGGAACATGTTACTATGGATCTAGTATGCGAAGTTACCAAAAACTCTTTAGAACATGATTCATTTGTGGTCTTTGTGGATAAATTGAGTAAGATGATACACCTCCGACCTACCACAAAAGACAGGTGGACGGCACCACAACTTGCTCATCTCAGATCTAGATGCGGTTTTTGTGAATCACGGATTAAGCAAAGTCTTAATTACGATTCTCTCGCAAAACCTGGAGTACCTCTCGTAAATGTTGCCTATGATCTTCTAAGGTTGTAAAATATACCAAAATATCATCCAAAAAGACAATAACAGATTTGTCTAAATAAGGACGAAAAATATCATTCATTAATCCCATGAATGTGGGAGGTGCGTTGGTGAGACCAAAGGGCATTACAAGGTACTCAAAATGTCCATATCGAGTACGAAAAGTCAGTCTTATGAACATCTTCATCTGCAATTCGAATCTGATTGTATCCGCTCCTCAAATCCAATTTGGTGAAGTACTTCGCTCCTTGAAGTTGGTCAAACAAATCATCCATTCGAGGCAATGGATACTTGTTTTTCACCGTTTGTTGATTCAACCCACGATAGTCAATGCACAATCTCATACTCCCATCCTTCTTCTTTACAAACAGCACAGGGGCTCCATAAGGTGAAATGCTTGGTTGTATGAACCCCTTTCTCAACATCTCCTCCACTTGAGCTTTACATTCCTCCAACTCATTTGCAGCCAAACGGTATGGAGCTTTGCACGTTGGAGTGCTTCCGGGTATCATCTCAATCTTGTGATCTACATGCCTCTTAGGTGGCAACCCTGCAGGTAGATCATCTGGGAAGACATCCTGATACTCTGTAATAATATCGCTCAATGATTCCGGAATGTATTGTAACCAATCTTGGTTAGTCATAGTTAGTTTAGCCAAAGCGTAGAGTGGTCACTAGATCACAAAAAGACAAGATAGTGGTGTGCACTATCCAAAAAGTAAAAGGATAAATGACGAGGTGGCTACCATGCATTGGTGGATCAGATTGTGTGCTAGACGTATGTTAGGAATTGGTTAGGATAAGATAACAAAACATGCAACCTACGCATGTTAGCCATGTGGCATAGTTTGGATTCGGACTCCTCTAGTCCTCAAAGATATAAAGCAAGGAGAGGTCTTGAGAAGACCATCTCTCATCTTGGAAGTCATTCGAGTCATTGCCTTCCGGTGTTACAATGGTATCGAAGAGCGGTGCTTATTATTCCTATGAGTGTGGATCACCCTCTTGGAAGAATAGTGCAGGTTGGTACAATTATTTGAGGAGAGAGTGTTTGTTAGAGGCCGGCGGTGGCCATTGAGTACAAGTAGTGGAAGGGGTTATTGTGGGTGCAAGGTTATGGATGTGGGAGATAGAATAGTACCGAGATTCCCATTTCTTAATCCTTTTCATGTCAAACTGTTATACATTGAGAGAGCAAGGTTGACTCAGTATTTGGTTTATCATTTTGGTGCCAACTTCATGGACCAAGTGATGAGATCTCGAGATCCTGTTATCTTACCTATAGTCACCTACGATGTTACTTGGGATCTCACGATTTACATTTTAGTTTAGAGATGGATCTCAATAGACCACCATCGGTGAGATTCAACACACGGTGTGAAATTTATTGTGTGTATCATCCTAACGCTATGTTTCGGAGCCTAGTTATTAGAAACTTTGGAGATGAGTATTACCATGAGGTGATAGCATCACCTATTCCTTTTGTGTTGCCAATCTTGAGAAATTGGAGAGTGTTCATCTTAACCCTATACTGAGAGAGAGTGGACGGAGACGAATCATGGAGGACACTTTGAGAGAAATGATTCAGGAGTTGAGAGATTTGAGAAACACATTTGAGCAAAGTCAGACTCAAGTACAAGAGTTAGCTCAAGAATTAACAAAGATCAAAGCAAGAGGAATGGAAAATGAGAGAATGAGAGAAACTCCAATGGAGATGGAGACGTCACCATCCATGGTGGAAAGTGAAGAAAGCAGTGAGAGCCCGTGCTCTTGAAGCCCAAGCGGCCAACAACGAGCAAGAGAGCTAGATCTTCGACATCCATGATTACTCAAGATAACAAAAACTTGTAAGATAGAACCTTACCGGGTAGTCGAACCATGGGAGTTTCGGAAGGTTGGATTGAGAGAATGGAGTATCATCTTGCTTTGTTCAATATCAATGATCACATTGCAGGTCTTTTTGTTCATACTTTGTTGTTGGAGAAAACATCTACTTGGTTTCAGGGTTGGATGATGGAGCTCAATGAGTCAGGCCAACAAAGTTACTTGGAGTGCAATGAAGCGAGGTCTTCTTCAGAATTTTCAAGCAGTTGATCCCATCATCACGGCACGGATGAGGTTGTGGAAACTTGAACAGAAGGGAAGTGTAGAGGAGTACATTGAAGAGTTTCGAGATCTTCATATTCAGATACGAGATATGAGTGGAGCTGAAGCCCTTGATTTATTCAAGAGAGGATTGAAGAAAAAGATTCAACCGGAGGTGATTCGGGACAATCCAAGCAACTTGAACGAGACTATTGCTTGTGCACAACAAATGTCCAACGTTTATCACAACGATGGAGAGGTATCAGTTCCCTCGAATCAATATTATGGACCCATGCCTATGGAGTTGGGCAACATAAGGAAGAGAGAAGATTTCATTCCAAGGGGAGTGAACGCACAAGGAGGAGATCGTCGCAACTCGAATCCTCATCGAGAAGCAAATTCAAGAGGAGGAGACGGAGTGGAGGGAAGACGAAAATGAGGCGGTGCTATAATTGTGGAAGATTTGGTCACATTGCCATGAATTGCCGTACCCAAGTTCTGGCAAGAGGAGCTAGACCCCCCTATCGACGAGCCCTCAAAAATCTTGAAGGTGGAGACTAAGTGACCGATGGAAACCTGGAAAACGACGAGCACCAGTAACCTTGCCTCGCGGCCTTACTGGTTCGATGAAAAGGAGGAAGGGCGAGGGAAGGAAGCACAAACATGAGGTAAATGGTTTGAGAAAGAAGGAAACATGTTTGATTGTGACGGATGGCGAGATAGGAGTTAAAGTGAGAGTATTGATTGATCCAGGAGCTACAGAAAATTTCCTATCTCGATCTATTGCTATAAAGTTGGGATTAGCTTTAGAGAAAGATGAGAGTGAAAAGGTAGAGTTGCGAAACGGGCAAACAGAGAGCATTGAGAGCATTCCTAGGAAAGTGGAGTTGAAGATTGGGCAATACAAGGAATCGTTGGAGTGTAGAGTAATTCGATTAGCTCGCTATGATGCTATTTTGGGTATGCATTGGATGGAAAAATATAATCCTGAGGTAGATTGGCGAAGGAAGATAGTAAAAACTATGAGTTGGAGGATCTTTGGAGATAGACTTAGATCGGGACACAAAAACTTACCTCTATGTGATAGGAAGAACCGCTATCGATCACAAAGATGTATGTTTTTGGGCCTAATAAGAGATGTAAAGCTCCAAAAGAGCAATCTTTTATACATGAGGAGTTAACTTGTATCTTGAACGAGTTTCAAGATGTTTTTCCGATGATTTGCCTCGGGTTTACCACCAAGAGTGGATCACAAGATAGAGATCTTACCAGAAGTTCACCTCCTTGTAAAAGTCCCTATCGACTTGCACCGAACAAATTGGAGGAATGCAAGGCACAATTGGAAGAGTTGTTGGAGAAAGGGTTTATCCAACCTAGTGTGTCACCATATGGAGCTCCAAAGATTGTTTGTGAAGAAGAAGGACGGCCCCATGCGGATGTGCATGGACTATCGTCTTTAAAATCAACAAACGGTGAAAAACAAGTATCCATTACCGCGAATGGATGACTTGTTTGATCAACTTCATGGAGCTAAGTATTTCACCAAACTTGATCTTAGAAGCGGATACAATCAGATCGAGTGGCGGATGAAGACATACAAAAAGACGACTTTTAGAACTAGATATGGTCATTTTGAGTATCTAGTTATGCCATTTGGTTTAACCAATGCCCCCGCCACATTCATGGGACTGATGAATGATATTTTTAAGTAAAAATATCCGATAAATCAGTGATTGTGTTTTTTAGATGATATCTTGATATATAGCAAGTCCTTACAAGATCATCAAAAACATCTACGAGAAGTACTCCAAGTGTTGAGAGAAAATAAGCTCTATGCTAAGATGTCAAAATGTGAGTTTGGCAAAAACTAAGTAGATTACTTAGGCCATAGAGTTAGCGCTGATGGCATCCAAGTCATGAGTGACGGAGTGGAAGCCATTCAAAATTGCCCCGGAGAATCAGACTCAACTACGTAGTTTCTTGGGTTGAACCGGCTTTTATAGAAGGTTTGTGGAAGCTTTTGCTCATATTGCTCAAGCTTTAACAAGTCTCTTAGGCCAAGGGCAGAAATGGCAATGGGGTACAGCTCAAGAGATTGCATTTCAGGCTTTGAAAGATGCGCCTTACATGCACCAATCCTTAAATGGTACGAACCTGGTAGACCAACAAAACTTGCTATGGATGCATCAGGTGTGGCAATTGGAGGAGTGTTACAACAGGAGTGGAAAGATGGATGGCATCCAATTGCTTTCTTTTCACGGAAACTTTTGCCGGCGAGCAAAATTATCATACCACGAGAGAGGAGGAGTTAGCCATTGTCTTGGCTACTAAACATTGGAAGCACTATCTCGGAGATAAGGAGTTTGTGGTTGAGACAGATCACAAGCCTTTGGTTTATTTAGAAACTCAAAAGGACCTCTCCAAGCGGCAGATTCGTTGGGCTGAATGGCGGCAAATAAGTTTCAACATGAAGATCGTGTATGTGGAGGGGAAGAAGCAGCTTGCCGATGCATTGACACGAATGCCATGCATTAATCACATCACGGAGGTGAAGATTCACTCTGAATGGTGGAAGAACTTGAATCGAGCTACCAAGAATAATGAGGAGATTGCACAAGCCCTTCAGCAGGGTCGAGCATATTTGGAACGGGGATTGGCGTTCTACAAGAGAAAGATCTGGATACCCTCAGATGTTGCCCTTCGTACAACAGTGTTAGAGGAGGCACATGATTCAGCTATTCCGGGCCATGTAGGAGTGGAGAAGACCATTGAAGGCGTCCAAAGGGTATACTTTTGGCCAAAACTAAGAGAGGACATCACCAGCTATGTTCGAAGTTGTGTGGCTTGTCAAAAAAAATAAGGCTAGCAATCGAAAACCGGCCAGTATACTACAACCTCTACCAACACCGACTAGAAGATGGGAGCACGTCAGTATGGACATTGTATGTGAGTTACCAATGACGTCTACGGGTTATGATTCAATAGTCGTTTTGTGGATAAATTGAGCAAGATGATCCATATTAGGCCCAACAACAAAGATTCACTCGCACTTTTGAACTTGCTCGAATTTATATGGATGCAGTTTTTGCTCAACATGGCTTAGCTAGAGTGCTCATCACCGATAGGGGCACTCAATTTACTAGCATGTTTTGGAAAATCCTATTTGGGCTATTCAAAACAAAACTAGCCATGTCCACGACTTATCATCCTCAAGCGGATGGGCAAACGAAAGAGCAAATAGGACTATTGAGGACATGTTTAGAGCTTTCACTTTGGAAGAGCAAGACAGTTGGGATGCACTTTTACCCTTGATTGAGTTTGCTTATAATAACTCAATCAATGCATCCACAAAAGTCAGCCCTTTCTTCTTGATGTATGGAGAACACCCTATCACACCATCTAGCTTGGTGAGTGTAGGTCACATGCAGGAACCATCAACCCAAGTTGAAGCAGTGAACGAGTTGGTGGCACGAGTCCAACGAGGAGTACACCAGGCAAAGCACAAATTAATCATTGCCCAAAATCGGCAAAACCAATATGCTGATGCTCATCGACGACATGTGGAGTTTCAAAAAGGCGATCAGGTGTGGTTGTCTACTACCAATTTGTCATTAATAGGGGTCCGAAAGTTCAGTCCACGGTTTATTGGACCTTTCTTGATTGTCCAACGGATTGGAGAAGTTGCCTACAAGTTAGAGTTGCCAACACACATGAAAATACATCCCGTTTTTCATGTGTCTCTCTTGAGGAAGTATACCCCACGATCTCCTTCCTTTGGCAACCCACATCAACCTCCTCCTTTACCGCACCATGATTGATGGTGTAGAGGAATATGAGGTTGAGAGAATCCTCAAGAAATGAACAAGAGGGCAGCGGAACACCAAAGTGGAATATGTAGTCCAATGGAAAGGTTATCCACTTTATGAAGCTACTTGGGAACCGTTGGCAAATCTTACAAATGCCAAGATACTTGTAGAGACTTTTGAGTCTTCTTGCAACGAGGACGTTGCAACTTAAATGGGGGAAGGTTTGTAACCAATCTTGGTTAGTCATAGTTAGTTTAGCCAAAGCGTAGAGTGGTCACTAGATCACAAAAAGACAAGATAGTGGTGTGCACTATCCAAAAAGTAAAAGGGTAAATGACGAGGTGGCTACCATGCATTGGTGGATCAGATTGTGTGCTAGACGTATGTTAGGAATTGGTTAGGATAAGATAACAAAACATGCAACCTACGCATGTTAGTCATGTGGCATAGTTTGGATTTCGGACTCCTCTAGTCCTACAGTATATAAAGCAAGGAGAGGTCTTGAGAAGACCATCTCTCATCTTGGAAGTCATTCCGGAGTCATTGTCTTCATTGTTACATGTATAGATTGTCCTTAGAACCAGCAACATCTCTTATAGTTCCAAGAAACATACATCACCTCTAGAAATTGCAATCTTACCAATCACAAAGAGAGGTAAGCTTCTATTCTGAGATCTGCTTCTATCTCTGTAAATCTTCCATCCACTACTTTTTACTACTTTCTTTCTCCAATCTACCTCCGGATTGTATTGCTCCATCCACGGCATTCCTAGGATGACATCATATCGAGCTAATCGGATTACTCTCCATTCAATCTCTTCCTGATACCCACCTATGGCTAGTTGTACACTCCGTGCTAATGTCTCAATTGGTTCAGTTTGGCCATTTGGCAACTCCACTTCCTCACTCACATCCTTCATCAAACTCAATCCTAATTTCATTGCAACAGACCGTGATAGAAAATTTTCTGTTGCTCCAGGATCAATTAGGACTCTCACCTTGTGTCCTTCCATCATCCCATCTGTGACAATCAATCGTGCTTGTTTCTTGCTCCCTCCATGAGCTTCCAATCGTTGTCTTCTTCCAACCCCGCCTTTTCTTCGTTAAGTGGAACTAGTAAGGCCGCGAGGCAAGTTTACTGGTGATCTTCGTTTCCATGCAAGATATCATCTTCATTGTCGTACTCCCTTCCTTCCATATTGTTGAAAGGCCTTCGCAACATAGGTCTTCCTCCGGGTGGTCCTGATCGAGTTCTACAGAACTTGGCAATGTGACCTATTATCTCACATGTATAACATTGACGATTGTCAGGAACCCCCATTCCTCCTCGATTAACCGTTCCATTATTTGCAGGGAGATCCGGCAAATTTGGAATAAATGGTCGACGATTATCACCTCCATATCTAGGCGGTGGTCCTCGTGGTGGTGCATATCCTTCCCTATGTCGAAGGTTTCCCAACTCCATGGGTGTTGGGCCAAGTGGTTCTCGAACATTGCTTGATGGTTCACCGTGTGTGATCCCATAAGCACCCGAAATCCGTTAAGTCACTCCATACTCTCTTCTGTCGGTAAATTGTTCTAATTTCTACATACGTGTTGAACGGAACCGGTGCGGGTGGTTCACGATTCAAATCCATCCAACATTCAGTATAGAATGTAAATGGTACAATCCCACGTTTCTCCATAATTGACAATCGGAAGTATCATTGGTATTGGTGATGCCATCACTCAAGCCATAAAATCTGCACCTTAATTTGCCACAAGGTTCACTCTGAAAATATCCTTCTCCATGACTCGAATATGGATGTTGAATAGATTGGGAAATGGAAAGTTCGGTACAGGATTTCCCTGAGGCACATCCATACCACGCAGACCCACGTTTTCCCTTTCCCCCTTACCCTACATGCAGATCAATGACTTCTACCAGTCTCTATAAAAACTCTCAAGAACTTAAAGTTATCATCATGATCTTGCTATTGCAAGAGGGGTAATCCACACTCAAGGAAAGAGCAAGTTCGCTCTGATACCATTGTAACACTAGGGAAGTGAGGAGAGACCACTCGAATAGCTCAAGGAATTCTGAATTTGAGAGATCCCTCAATGGTCTCTCTTTCTCCATATATAGTCCTCAAAAAGGTACAAACTAGATAAGGTTACACAACCACCATCCACTCAATTCCTCGTGGATCGATGATGTGGCGGATATCCCTATGAGCACACGGATTGCTGACGTGTACTCCAACTAAAACACCAACTAACACACAAGAAACACAACCTAAAGAGCACACAGATTGCTGACGTGACACCTTTAGATATTCCACTAATAGTCAACTCAAGACCATCTATCTCCTCCTTGCGTAACCTCTACTTTAGTTCTCACTAACTAAAGATGGTTACAATTTTCAATTGAGCAAAAAATTGCCAAATGATAACTCTGAGGTAATTGTAATAATTATATAAGAACATCTTCAGTCCTATTGATAAAAAATTCACATAGATTAATTAATCCATTAAATAGAGAAGTTATATCGTCAATATTTTTGATCAAATAAATAAAATATGGAATTTTTTTTACTACGTTTTGAACATTTCAGCTGACTATAGCAGGTCCGTGAGAGTTTCCCAATTGATGAGAATACATTATTATGTATGAAAAGAACGCTAGATTTATTTGCGGACTTTCAGCAATCAAATGTTATCTTCCGTTCAGTATTAGATTTAAGATTAGTTTCTTGCTTAGAGATATGTATTTCCACAAACCTTTTTATAATTCTGATGTTTAAAATTTCAATTTTGTACAATGACTTTTTCATGGAAAAAAATACCAAAATTTAAATATAAATTTCTATTCAAGCAATTTCCTTAAGTTGGTACTTGATAAATTAAAATATATTGAATTTATCTTGGTTTTAATTATTCAACAAATAATTTTACTGGTAGAATATTTTTTATATATAGCTTTAAAATAATTTGATTTTTCTTCTTCATTCAGAAATTTTTCATGAAATTTTTCATCAACACATTCTGATGACAGATAAAAATTTTTAATAAAATTATATATCATGTGTTTGTGAACAGCAATGGACCATTATTGGTTAATGATGGAAATTTGAAGTTTTGACAAGAAGGGAAAAGGACTCCAAGATTTGAGACAAAGGATGTAAGCAGTAGCTACGGGCGAAAATCAGTGTTCATTAATGAGAATGAACTCCTGAAAAAAAACAAAGAGTACATTAAATTTAGAGAAAAAACAGTAAGATAAAAAATCTTATAACCTCTTATGCATTGAATTTCTTTCCTTTTGGTTTTCTCGGGAATCACTTGTGACAAGCACTTTGATATATTTCTAGTGTTGCAACTTTTTATTATCCAAGATGTGCATTGCATGACATTGTAACCGAACAAAGATTCGTGCGTTCTTCTCGTATCACACATAGTTTTGAGTCAGATCCAAAAAGCCCGTCTCATGGAACAAGTTGAATCTTAAGTGGCCTCGTTCAAAGGTTGTAACGTATGGAGCAGTGAAGGCTTAGACACATGGTACGGCATGTTGAATCAAGGAGGTACATGATGTCACGAGCAATTCTTGACGCTAGCCAGACACTTCAAAGTTTGGAGGAGTTAAAGTAGCAGTAGTAGTAACGGACTGAAAACGGAATATATTCGAAAACATGAATTATTTAGGATTGATTATAATATCTACGGTAACGGTTGAATGCCATTGGGTCTGCTAATGTGTTACTGAAGCCCAGCTGGTCTGAGGATACATTTAACCCTGCTGCACTTGCCTCCTGGTTCATGTAACGGAAAGGTATAATGCTAAGACTACTAAGTCTATGGAATGAGGCAGTGATTTTGTTTGGCTAGTTTTCCGAACAACCCGGGGAACAAACAGTCCCCTGAACAAGAAAAATCCGTGTAAACGTGACATACAGCAAATGATGAAGTGAATATTCCGAACAAGATTAGATTAGTGGCTTAATCATGAAGCGAGTTAGAATATCTGTTTGGTATAAATCTAAAACTCACTAGATAGTGAAATTTATAGTGAGTTTTAGAGTCATACCAAACAGATATTCTAACTTATTTCACTATCTATAATCGGCCTTCAATATAAACACTAAGTTTTCTCAACTTTGCTATATGCTTGGCTACATGTCCATATTCCTGTCAAAATAACCCACCACAAGTAGACTGCAGAGAACGCCATTGGTTTCTTGTATTACGGCGTTTCAGGATCGGCAAGTTTTATGATGCGACTTAAAATTTCTCATGGAAAGCCCGTGTAATTTTATGTGATACAGTATTCAGTTATGGGTCACTCTCCGTAGGGATCAAAAAGATTTATTTTTCTACTATTTTGCCCTTTAACTATGATACAACTTTCGTCCTGAAACAATTGTTGTAGTTTGTCTATACGGGTCTATATTGGTTTTGGTCCTGCACATTTATTGCTTTTGACGGAAGGCAATAAATTCGCAAACAGAATTGCTCATCCTCAACCAGTCGAGTACGTCGAGAACCTAATTCCTTACTTAACGTACATGTTCATGTCTTTTGAATGAACAACCCCGGCATATTTACATCAGTTCAGGTGACGAGTCCCAGGTTCACAGCATCCTCCTACCTCAACGTTCGAGCATGATAAATCAGGACCTCAGAATCTCATATCAGTTAGTAAACTGAAAAACGGTACGCATGGGATAAAGAAATATGGAAAAAACTCAAGATTAAAATGGTCTTATAAATCACATCAGACTTTAAAAATAACTATTTGCCTGAGGACATCATTATTGATTCCAAGTAACAATCACCACCTACCTGTGTATCGAAATAAAAATACTACTGGTTCTAAGACTTTTAAAACTCTGGTCCTTTAATAAGTATAGAAAAGTTTTCAAACCACTGCTTTTGCAGTAGAAGGTGCTGGAGACTTGACTGTGTGTAATCGGGCTACGTAGTAACGGCCCACAAGGTGGAGACTTGTCATGAGGTGGTGGCCGAGCTTGGCCCACTGGACTAATGTCAGGGTTATAATTCTCACAAATTGTGCATGGGCAGTGACGATGGCTTCCACGACTGACGATGGAGCTGGAGCAGGAGTAGTGAGAAACAAAGCAGAGTGCACATTGGGCACAGAAGTGTCACAGATGGTACAACCTGATCTACCACAGGTGCTTCCACAGGAGTCCACAGCTGAATAATGCTCACCAGATATATAATATTAGTGTGTTGGATTTCACGCGAACCATGGCCATGTTCTTTTAACAACAAATTGTAAAAGTTCGCATGTTCGCAGTTCGAATGGATCCTGAAATCGGATGAAGGTGGAAGTGAATGCAATGACATCAGGATCACAGTGGCTGGCTTATCTAGTCATCACTCAGGACTGAACTTGCCTAGGATAGGATAAATATGCTCTTGTACAGCTAATTATTGTGTTGAAACACTTCCAGTGGAAATTTCGCGAGGATTAAAGTAAATAATTTGTAGTAGTTCTAATTTGTAGGTTCACTTGCAGAGGTGAAGCGCTCAGATCTAGAAGTGTTATCTCTGAAAAAATTGGCTCTATAGAATCTGAAGAGCGAAATTTGTAAGCGCTTTCCCTTCTGGAATATTAAACTCCTTATTTTATTATGACCGGGAATAGCTATATATAATCACAACGTAGGTAAATCTTTCATAAGAAAGAGAAAACCCCGTTCTTTTATTTTCAAAGTTTTTCGTTGATTGGCTTCTGTAAGTACTCATTGTCGAGCAAATGAACGCATTGCATTTTGTCAATATTTGAAGAAATTGCGGTGTACTGTTTGCAAATCAACTCTTGTTTAAAGCAAATTTTTAATCAACTCACACCTTTTTATTCACCATCTTTTGCTCAAGTCTTAAATGTTTAACTAGTTCGACCCGAAGCCAAAAAGAGCAGGAACAAGACTTCTACATGAAGGCCATGATACTTGCTCGCAATCTGCCTGGACACAAAAGGAAACCTCCTGGAGAGGGAATGTAGCTTATTTGGTTTGTAGCTGCGACATAATTGCATATTCTAAACCATGAACGGCACATTTTTGTGCTGACATTTACAGTTTCGCTCTTCTCAGTTGGTCGAATAGAGGGTAAATTCGCTTCTATGGACTTACTTCTGATTCAATGAGCAAAACCCTTCGACACTCATTTTACATAATCTTCTGCTTATCGACAACTGTTTGGCTATTTGAAAATCAAATGAAACATCGTTCGATTTCAGGCAGATGCTACGCAGTCTCAGAAGATCAGACCAGGAAAAGGGAATTGGACTTTCTTATCAGCCGCAGCCAGCTATAGTAACAAATATAACTTAAGACCATCAATTATGGCGTGACAGGATCAGTCAACTAAGTTTGACGAGTATTTTTTTTTATGCACGGTCAACGCCCAAAGGAACCTTTCAAAGAAGATTTTGGACACAACGTCTTGTAGCAAAACTGCTTTCGATAGTAAATACATTAAGCAGCAGTTCCCAAAAAAAACTTCTCAGTTATTTATACGTTTGCATGTACAGCTCTGTAACCCACCTTCCTACGGAAGATAAAATGGATGCTGATCAGATAACTACGCGCTTCCAGACTGTTCCGAATTCCAAGCTGGAACATGCAGAAGCTCAAGAGAGGCAGGAATGTTGAATATTTATTATATATGTATGCTGTTAATATTCTTCCCAAAATATGAACTATGCTGGATTTTTGTGCTGATCTGGAACGCTCTAAAGCTAAAAAAACATTCAGTCATGCCCGTACGAATGACAACAGACTTGTGCTCATTAAAATGTCGGATTTTCCTTTGACCTCCAACCTGCACATGAAACTGAGGTACAAAAGTCCAATCAGAATCATTGAGGCTAGACGATATCCTTCTGTCATGAGAGAATAAGAAGAAACACATTTCACTTCTCATCGATATGTGCCTCTTACAAAATCCAGTCCATTCTTTTCACGGGTTGTCCATCAACCTCAGCTGCTGCTAACAGCTCCAAGGGCTCTCATACTACACACTGAAAACTTGATTCTCCACCTGATCACCGTCTTCATACATGATCGTCGAACGCAGCAAAACAATATGCTGCAATCTTTTCGTGAGACTTAGATGAAACAGCTTTTGCAAGATTCTTCTCCTGAATTGCTAGATCAACTTCCCCCAGCCTGTCCAATGAGACATTGACAAATAAAGTTACCAAACTCATGCTAAATGCATAATAGCGGACGAGTGGCATTGAACAAATGCAGCTGTGTGAGCAGAGCAACCTGGAGTCTGTGTCATGGTCGTCAGTCGGGAAGACAGACCACGGGATCTGGAGCATTCAGTAAGTTCATTGCTTGATCTACCGAGGTCAGCTATAACTTACTCCATGGCAATGGAAGACAGAAACCTATACCGAAACCGCTGGAAAGGTAGATATATGACAAAGTCTCCTCCTCATTTAATTACTCGAAAAACTAAGCGACCTCAAGGGATGAGGAAATTATCTCTGAGGCCTATTTTACGCTGAAGAGATGCTATTGTACATATTAGCGCCATCGGGATAAAATCTGCAAGCTCTGCTTTCGTGGGTAGTACAGAGTCAGCAATCTGAGCTAGCGTTACTACAAATTTATCTTCGAGAATCTCCTGAAGCCAGTGAAGGTAACGGAGCCTTGCTGGTCTGTTATCCCTGCCCAAACACAACATTCACATCCCATCTTCATCCCCACGGATAAATCGGAAGCTGTTGGCTGAAGGCACAGAACAGAATCTGAGCGAGAGGAGTACTGGAAGAGTACGAACCGGAGGGATATAGAAGTGCTGTGAGCAGTCACTTTAATCCTGCGGGGAAAGTTAAAGCTGAATGGCTGAGAGGCTATTTGAAATAGATACCCTGGTGGTTTTTAACGTCAATCACCAGGACATCTTTCGATGTTTTAGACAATATTTTAGCCTCGGACATTCGCTCTTACATGCATTCTCGTCACACATCAGTGGTTGCCCCGAGGGGTGTTTAGCCTGAGACTCTATCTAATACACGACCTGGCCACTGCAAGCGACATGGAATAACTTGGTTCAATGCAGGACATTGAGGTCCACATTCTCATCACGGTTGGAAAAGATTCTCCACATAGCTACGGAGTACAGAATTGAGGCTAATGTAGCGAGTCTAAGGGACCATTATACCAGGTCCGTCAAGCTTTAGGCACATGCGAATAGAGCTCATGGGCATATGCCTAAAGCTCGTCAGCAGCTATGCTCCAAAAGTGCGAAGCAATGTGCACATGCAAGTGATATCTGAGAGCTCCGACGTACGGCTGGCGGAGCAAAACTCGTTCTCAACATACACCAAAAAGCAAGAATCGAATATTTTGAGGGCTGTACAAAGAGAGTCGAGTACACGACCTTGGAACTACTCTCTGCAAAGCTTTCCACTCCCCTACAAAATGCTCTCTCTAATCTCCCCATTTCCACAGCCCGCAGGACAGCCGTACCTCGTCACGTTGAACAACTAATATCAAGGTACGTAAGTGTCAGAGGTACTTGGATACATTCTGAACTCAGAGGTCGATGTCACCGTTGTAGCTGCTGTCCGATGTGTCCAAACTTTTGTCCTTGTTAAGCTAAGCTTGTTTTCAGGGAAGTACTGCTGCACAGTGAGATTTCTTATTGTTTTCCTATCTTCACACTGACGGTCGCTGACTATTGTCAAAAGGAGCAATTTGTCAATTCTGACACATGCACAACATCTCGAGGGCAGAGGTGAAGTCAGCAGGAGGGGACGGAACAGTTCTCATGAGCCTCCAAGGCCCTCCATCTTACAGACACGCTTTAGCAGAGAACCCAAGGTACATGCAACGTTGCAGGTTTGGTACTCTTTGTGGATCCCCGTTCTATGCCGTTGCCAGGATATTTTCCTATTTTTCTTCGTGTTACTAAGACTATTAAGACTTGTCCGCATAGTTCGTACCAGAGGTATCATTTCTGTCCATTTGTTGCATCTCTCTATCTGGAACCTATAAATAGGTTGTATAAACTGGAAGCCAGCAAAATAACAAATAAAATACGAGAGATGGTAATCCTGGAGAAGACACATAAAGTTTCAGATAAAATGAATCAGTGGCGTACCAACATTTTATCTCATTTGCAGACAAATTTAAGTTTTTTGTTATTTATTGTATCCGATGAAATATAATGTGTTCAAAACAAATTTAACAAAAATCAAATTATTATCAAAAATTTGAATAAAATATTTTAGAATGACTATTTAAAATCTATCCTTGTTTAATATTGTTTCGTCCGATACTCATTTCTCAAAGATATGATTCAAAAGAAAATACTTCAAATAAATTAGATATGATATCAACCATACATCATATTCTTCGCTCTTAAGTACAGCGGTTGCTTGAGATGTCTCGGAGAAGTAACCGGGAGTTTGCAGGACGCCCTGAGCAGAAATCCAGCATGCGACGGATTTCCAGTCGGTCCAAAGGAGCAATCCTTCTGAAGGGGGAAATGTAAAGTCGAATTTTCCGAGCAGGGCCCGGCGCAAATCCAACGGGAGATCGTGGCAGGCGAGTGGCGAGAGGCATGGAGGAGCTTGGCGATTGCAGAGCAGCGGCAGCCTAACGTCGTCTCGCGACATTTCAAGTTCCATTTCTCTGTCACGTCCCCGCACACCGCTTGACCGGCCTGAGAACAAATTCGGGCCCTGACCAGCCATGACCCAAAGTGCTAGCAGCGACATTTATTTGGTCGTAAACTTCGTCTGCACGTGTACGTACACGCTGCATGGCCATCGAGTAAACGAAGTGCAAGCGCTGGCATTATCAAATACCTGATGGATGGAAGCGCAAACGGCTGTTCACGGCCTTCATGGCCACAGTCTTCCGCCAGCTGGATTCCGCACACTCAATTCGACACACGCAACCAAGTGCCTAAGAGGATGAGACTAAATTTCAATTTCGAGTCAGCAGCAGGGAAGGGACTGAGAGCTTGAATTTGCACGTCTGTGAGCAGGGGGAGGACTTGTTCTTCAGCTACAATTCGACACACAATTTCAGACGGAGAAGAACAGAGAGAAATGTTGGTCTCTGTGCAGTCTACTGGATGGAGAGAAACCCTACATGGGAGCGCACGAGGTTGCCCGGGGACTGTCTCAATGGAAGAAGGAATCCCTTCTTGATCAGAACAGTACGTTTCCAATCTCCTTGCCGGGTGCTGTCAACGTCAGCAACATGAAACTCTTCGTAAGGGGACGGTCGTAATCGGAGTAATTCGTCGCGCCGTCGCATGATTCGCACCTTGAGCATTTTTGCCTCGCCGCACAGAAGCGCCGAAACCTATTCGGCTTCGAATACGTTTCGGTTTCGAGGAAGCGCAAGTGCTGCAGCCTGCTTCCTGATCGATACAAGGAACAATTTCTTGATAGTCGAGCGGTTTCTGATTTGCTGGTGAGGAAGGATCTGTCACGAAAATTTGCACTCTCCTGCAATTGGCAGCTTGGCATTTTGCCTTCAGGAAAAGAATGAATTTAAGGTAATATAGGTTTATATATGGAGGTAAACATTGAGAAATTGGTTGGGAAATCCATGATTTCAAGTGTTCGAGACCTGTATGCAGTCTCTAGGTTTTTGTTTGTGCTACAAGTTCACTTAACAGGACCACCTAACTTGCTAAAATACAACAGGTTGCTAAACGATTTTATTTGCACAGGGGCCAATGTATGGTCCCCTGCGTGCGTATCATATCTTCCGTATGGACTCGGCGATTACATACTGGATCCATCACGTGAGTTTTGTGCATAAGCGACAGCAGAGATTGGAAGGATTGCAGAGTGAGATGATACAATAAAGTATCACGGTCCGATCAGTTAACTGGAGACGTTTCTCACATGAGATTCACAGCCTATCCAAAGACGCTGGGTTCTTTGACGGAAAGAGTAATGATTATTCGAGCAGAATGACCTGCAAGAACCTAGGGCCAGCAGCATACTCGTGATAAAGCTTGTGCCAGAGAGGAAAGACGAGAGCAACGACAAATGACATTCGATTGATGCATCTCGTGGCCTTGTGAAGTGAAATAACTTAGCTATCTCAAAACCTTTTCACTCAGTTCTCTGCAGGTGTACTTCCGAAACATCAATCCCGGTCGACTCTTATACGGATCTCGATCAAACAATTGCAACTGGTTATGATGTCTCAAAGTGCCTCCCGAGGATCAAATTTGCTGATCAGTGTATGAAATGTTTGTACAAGAGCATTCGTAACGAACCAGAAATGCGGTGGACAGTTCACAAGTTGCTTTAGTCCGATGAATTACATCACACCACTAGCTATTGACGCACGCTGAAAATCCGCTGTTATGTACTACAATTGTTCGGCTAAAAATTCTTTTTAGTACCAGTCATTTTCTTCATTTCTACTTTTTATCAAATTTCTAGCTCGCATCTTGTGCGACGACTGAGATCCAGAATTTGGTAACTGAGCTACAACATTCATGAACTAGCGAAGTAATGAAAACTGCATATCCAGGATGCACTGAAGATATCCCTGCAGACATAGAGTATCTGTCCTGCCTCCTTCTGAAACTCTGGAATGATACGCTCAGCGGTCGTGGTTGAAAAATTGACCTCGATGGACCAAGGCAATATTGGAACTCATACAGTTCTTCCAACTGGTGTCCAATCGTAATCTGCAGCGAGAGTATTCAAAGTCCGTAGAAAGCATCATCATCAGAAGAATATTAAACACTCAACAGAGTGAACAGCAATTTGCAACAATGTTTCTATGCGAAGTGATATACGAGTTCAGAATGCCTTCTAAAGCGCATTGTGTCATCGGTGCAATAACTCTGTTGGGATTTGAAAAAGATCTGTTCTGTGTGAGGAAGGTGTGGTAGACACAGATCCAGTATTGTGTTTCAGCAAGGTAGGTCTTCGAGTTGCCTGTGCAAGTGTTTCATCGTCGACTCGTAAGCTCTAACTTGCATATTATTTGCATTCGAGCCGTTGCCTGCACTGAACAATAAATGATTGCAAAGAAACTGGATACTCTTGAAAGGACTTCTCACCTTTCAAGAGTTTCTTTCAGAGGTCCTCTCGCCACGCTCGTCAAAAAACTCCTTTCTTCTTGTTCCACCTTCTCTTTCGTAGTAATCTATGACCCAACCTGTGACGACGTTCTTGTCACCACTTTTTTTATACCATATCGTTTTCACTGTTTTCCCTCCGAACTCATTCTCCATTTCTAGCACCTTAACGTCGAAAAACTTCGAATTGGGGTCAGCACAGGCATCGCTGCCTAGGTTTGAGGAGGCTCCGGGAGAAAATGTATACCTATCGCCGCGATCCGCAGACATGCTGCCCAGAATGTCTGTTATATGCAACAACAAGCAGTAAGGTCAGCACCTGCAGCATGTTTCAAATGTCTCTGTCACATCAACTCTTCACTATTCTTCCTCCAAAAAATCGACGGTACTCACAATCAAGATCTGGATTGTCAATCGATTCCTCCACTGCCTGTACAGCGGCTCGAGGTCAGTGTTCCGAGACCTGTGTTCAGTGTTCAGTGTTCCGAGACCTCCTACTGTGTTGAAATCCCCATGTCACAAAGCCATTCTGAGAATTGGCCACCGAGCGTGTTATAACAACATGGTTCTCAACCTCTTGCTGCCAATTTCTTTTAAGGGCGTGGAGTCATCCTCACTCAATTCCGTCAACTGCTACACCGCTTCTGAAATATTCGCGACTTGATCGATTGGGAAGGTAAGAGAACAGGATGCGCGAAAAGTTAAACAATTCAGGCTAAGGGGAATATGTGGATCTGACCAGTGAGACCTGTGTACATAGACCCATCCAGTCTGCAGCCATGATGTTGTTTTGTCGGAGAAGTGAAAAGTGGATATTTTGCCCGCTTTCTTTACAGCTACTAGGAGAGCTTCGTAGGGTTTACCACTTCCTTGTGGAGCTGTAATCAATGCGACCTTAGCCTTTTAATAGTATTCAGAGTGCCGATGATCTGTCTTCTCGTTTGACTTTTTATGTTACATGGTCAATGACTAAATCAAATTTGGTACAGGGAACTTGATGAATGCTAGTGATTCTCTTGATGAATCAAGAGCATCACTACATGCGGAGTTGTCTTGATAGATCTGGTCAAGCCCAAGAGCGAATAACGCAGCCGAAGTAAGGGCTGAATATCGTCGGAACTCAAGGGTATGTGTGTTTGAAAGTTACTTCAGCGTTAAGTCATTACAGAGATCTTCGTATTTGCTACCCCATCCGTGTGAAGGTCTGCTAGTTTTAGCGCGGAAACTCTGTTTTCTAGCTCACTTTTGTAGAGTAGTATCACCTTGCGGGGATGCTCTGAGATCAGAATGGAGACAAATATTCATAAATTTCTATCTCCTGCCCGCGCAACAATACCACACACCTCGTGGTGTGCTTTTACGTATACTGAAGTTAGCTCATTGAATCAGTTCTGGAATGGTTTGATTCATTATCTGTCATTAGCCACAACTGTGCCCACACCTTTTTCAAGGAACATTCGGGCTCTCGACGTTTTTCTTTGGATTTTTTTTTCTGGTGTTGATTATAGAGCCATGAAGTTTTTGATACGGTGGAATGTCTCTCACTTTGAGTTTGCAGTGAGACCGACCTCCCTACTTTGTCATTGTCCCTCCAAGACGCCGTCCTGGTATGCTCTCGAAATTTAGCTCACCCAAATAACAGAAGCTGTCGAGAGCGTCAGCGTCAATGGAGAAGAGAAATAAAGTATATGGTACTAGTGATGAAAATAAACAATGACATGGATTCAATTGACAGGAAGAAAACCCATTACACAGATTGAGTACTCATGATGGAAAATCAATTTACAGTACTTGAGTGCAAAATAATGATGAAGATGTATGATTCCTGCTGTTGAAGAATGAAGCCGAATTGGCCTAGCTAACTGTAAAAGTGACTCTAGTAGTTCGTATGAAGTTTTGATATGGGCTATCTTTCCCGCTCTTTACTCAATATTAGATGGTGGAACCCGAAGCATCACGAGTAGAATCAGACAACAGTAAAGCAGCACATTCTTTACAAAGGCCAGGGAGTGGAAGAATGACTTCTTGGACCAACAGAAAATTCTTCGTCCGTCATTACTACCATCAAGATACCCAATTGCCCAAAAACAGAGAGGTGTACCAGAGGTATTTGCGGTGTCCCTTTTACAGACCATTGATTGATAGGAATTCGCAGGTAGTTTATAGGACCTATTGATATAAATAAGTCCTATACACATAGATATATGTGTATAGGACTTTGTGGATATATATATATATATATCCACAAAGTCCTTGTTCGCATAAATATTGTTTTACATCTGGAGCTCAAACACAACGTCAGATGGCTTTACCTTGTGCCCACAGACTCTTATGACAAGGTTTACAAGTAGAACTGTGACGCAAGGTGCAAGTGTTCTTATTTATATATAATCCATAGAACAGAGCAACTGTCTGGAACTTGCTAAAAACAATTTATCTTTCTAGTCCCGAGAACATGCAGTGCAGCTACTGCAACAGAGTTCTGCAAGCTGCTTGGGAAGAGGGCCGGAGCCGCCGAAGATCGGATGGCGAGTCTTTCGACATGGTGCTCACCGATCTCAGAACGTGTCAATCCTGCACATTGCCCGTGCCGTATTTACAACATGTCTGCTAAAAACGTACTTCAGTGATGAAAAATAATCTCATGATGGGTGAAGATTCACGACTTGCTTCGGCATTTGGGAAAGTGGATGTCCACGAATGACAATCTGGAGCACGGCAGGAGACTCTGGCAACTCGACAACCTCAAACACAAGCTGGCATGCTACTATTCTAGCATGTTGACATTCATTCTCATCTTCTAAAAGAACGGAGTAAGAATTCTGCGTATATGTTCATGTACGTGATGGAAAAATGTTGGAAATGCATACGCGTATCTCTCAGCACATTACTATATTTTAGTTCAGATGTGGGAACCTGTCACAAGGTCACATTGCAGGTGATGTCAGTGACAAAAAAGCTGAAGGGAGCATTGTCTGCAGGGGAGCTCCATCGGCCACTGGAGTCCTTGCGGTTGTTGAAAACTTGACATCAGGCATGGAAGCAATGGACTTCTGCTGTTGTCTGCCCGGAACGCTGCCATGTTGCCCACCGTCAAAGGCTCTGGACCACAGCAAGGTAGTTGATTTGCGAAGGGATTGTGGACTGCCTTCGTCGTTTGTCTTTTTGCTTTTCGAGAACCTCTGCAGACTGGACGGGAAATCTTTTGACTTGTGACATTTCTCTGATTCTCCGGCTCCATGATGTCGATGATGCGGACACGATGAGACTCCTTGACAGGTTCCGCCTCGACGGTTTGCTGGGTCGATGGCGCTACATTGCAAGGAGTACCTGCTTCTCGAGGGCTTTGGACCCCGTTAGAGAACATATCTCAAACCAGTCCATTTAATTGAATATAGCATACTAATGTCTGTGATGTAAGGCATCTCCATGTCGCCTTCATGATGTGTTACCATACCAGTTCTGTCCAATTTCGCTGTAGTTTCTCATACTGAGGGAGTTGACAACAGAACTCGGTGCACATTGGACTTCATAACCGTGTCCCTGGGTTTAGAAGTTGGCATCTGAATACATTCATTTATTATTTTTATTCTATTTTTTGGATTCCAAGGTTACATCATATCTTTATTTAGATTGACAACAGGCGGATTATGTTACCGGCAAATGAGATTCCCGGCGAACTACGTCTTCACAGGCCGATCGGAACAGGGAGCTAAATTTACACTATCTGGAGGTTGAACTTCTGAATAAGGACTGAAAATAGGATAACGTAGGACACAACCGAGCAATTCAATATTCCTTGAAGATCAACCACGCTTGACTGTACTCAACTACGAGGGCCTTAGCATGCTTCAGTGTTTCTGCTGAACACTGTACAATGGCAACTGTGTTGGAGACGAAGACTTCCGAAAATATTCAAGCACCGTATGGAACTGCCAATAACCCTAAATTCTTAGCCTCCGTTGTCATCCAGTGCACAGGTATTTGCCACGAGTGTAATTGAAATGTATGTTGGTCTAGAGTGCGTTGCTGAGTTGCTCGATACACAAAATGGAGGAATGTATTCAATTCTCAGGCGTTATTTTGAGTTCCTGGTTGACTGTGAGGAGGTCAGTTTTGACGGGTGCGCTCAACCCTGATGGACAGAAGAACTGAAACCTAACTATCAATTTGGACAACTTATGAGAGAACCAGTTCAATATACCATGTGTTATTTCCGTCCACATCTTCGATCCACTGAATAGTTTTAAGACCTCACAATACTTGCAAAAAGTACCAACAACGAAAGTCGGATAAAAATTTTAAACTCGATGTTTGCTTTAATTAGTCACATCTTTTCTAGAATTGAATACCCTCAAAATCGGCACAACTTATTGAAAATACATATCTGTATTAAAAAAGTGGACATTACAACAATAACCCAGAGAATATCTTTCACGACAAGAGCTTAAAGCCGTGTAAAGGAAATAATCTACAATAAGCTTATATGCAGAGCGGACCGAGATCCAGAGCACCTTAGAATTGTATACATAGGGCACAGCAAGGGGACTAGTACCCCTAGACATGGGACAAGATGGGACACAAGGAACCCGTGTGGATCTGACCTGAATACCAGGCCTAGGTTTAATAGTTACATGCTGTATCAAGTGCCTTCAATACTCCCTCAAATTTAGACTGCAGGGGTCTACCTTATTAACATTTCATTTCCATAAGGGAAGCAATTTTTATTAGTTCTATTATCACGTAAAGGTTTGGTCATCAAGTCAACTACCAATCCCATAGTAGTACAATATCCTAAGTTGATGGATAGAAACTGACCTAAGTGTTTTAATAAAGCCAAATTTAGTATAAGTAAGTTTATTTTATCATGGAACTTAGTACTGATTTCCCAAGCAAAGATACATTGATTATCACACATAATCTTAATAGGTAAAGTGTCCACCAGATTTAAATCTTCTAATTATCCATATAGAACTTGTAGCACATGCACTAAGTGCCACATACTCAATCTCAGTACTATAAAAGCCACATAGTTATACTTTTCAAAGACCAACACACAATGCTTTACCTACTATATAAAACAATATCTGGAAGTTGATAATATCGTTGCTTAGTCACCAGCCCAATCAGCATCTGGAAAATTGTACAAAAGATTCAAGATCTTGAAATGACTGTATTCAATATAATGTCTAATAATATCTTTTATGCATTTTAAACTCTCTTCATGGCTACAATGTGCTTGTTGGTCATATATCTTCATCAAACACATAACAACGGGCTAGTTCATGTATGATGTACCGAGCAGCCTAATTAACAATACAAAAAATGTCATGAGTATACTTAACCCGCTACCAAGAAAGTTGTTTCTAGCTTGTTTTCATCCATATTAAAGTCATAAGTTATGTGATTAAGATAGAATGATTGAACAATATACATTATCTTACATTATCTAATACTTAAGCAATGATGAGTAAATTCAATTTCAGTCATTTGAAAACAATAACTTAGTATTTTTTTCACATGATTCAAGAGATGAACACGGTTGCACATTACAATGATATTGTGTACAAATAAAGCCAAATAAACAACATCCTTTTTTTCCATATAATAGACTTTTATTAGTTTTTGATTTAGTTAATTTCATGATGTTGGGTTTACTCTTAGGTTTTCGTTAACTCTAGTTAAGCTGTTACTCTAGTTAGATATTAACTAGGGTTAGTTGTCACTACTATATAAGAGGGCTTGTGAAAACTCTCCGGTACACACAAGAGCTCATTCTTTCGATGCAATTTGAGAAAATAAGAGAGAGAGCTTAAGATCAATAAAGTGATTTGTGTTTTCCGTGGATGTAGCCTCAAGGAGTTGAACCATGTATCTCTTGTGTCGACTACTTTGGTGCATATGTGACTCATTGTTTGTCATCTCAGATCAACACATGAGCGAGGAAACTTTTCAATTAACAAATATCATTCCTTTGAACTTTGATTTAACCCATATAGGTTTTTCAATAACTTGGATATGATTGATTTCTTTGGGATAGATACTCTTTCAATCATTTTCATGCAAATATCTTCATTAAGTAAATTATTTGGATTTTCAATTTTCATATAGATATAAATAATATTTTAAATTGAAAATTTTAATCTATTTTTAATTTTTAATTTCTTTGAACATTATCAAACTCCCAACTTCAAGTTTAATTTTCTTAAGCTTTCAAGAATGTCTTCTTGCCCTTCCTCATATAATTTTAAACTTATAAGAAGTTTTTGATACAAAAAATATCAACTTTAAATTTGCAGTTAATATTTTTTTGCAATTTATTCTTAAATTTTGATGATTTTAAAATATTTTTCTCAATTTTTTATTTATTTTGAAGAAAATATTGTCTTTTGCAGCTGCTTTAATATTAATTTAAAGTGTTATAAGAATACAAAATATAATAATATATAAGAATAAGAATAAATTTTAAATTTTAAATTTATATTCTTCTTTAGGAAATACTTCCGGGGATTCTTTGATTCTTTTAGGATGTTAATAAGTACCGATTATAATAAATGATGTTGATATATTTTATTTACAAGAAATTTTTATTGATAAAGATATATTTTATGATATATATATGTGTGTGTGTAAAAAAACCTTACATTCATCCAACACATATTGATTATCTTGTACAAATAAGATTTTCCAAATAATAGGTTGCATTCATGAGAATGTTCAACTAGTTTAGTTCTAAATTTTAGGAATTTCACATAATTTTATGCAATCAAAAACACAATGAGTAGAAGAAGATTTATGTTTATAAAAATGTTCATAGGTTATTATAGTGGGTAGCAAAGCTTGAGATGAATATAAATAAATGTCATAACAAACTACTTTATTTATTATGACAAAGGGAGTTGATCACCATGAAAATATGATCTATGTTATATTTAGCAAGGTCATGCTATTGAGCTCAACAACATTATTTTGTGTAACTCATGTGTTGGATTGAAGCAAGCTCATATGCAATAGAATGCAAGATTTGATGAGTTCATGAAAGCACAAGGATTTTCATGGAGTGTGTTTGATCCATGTGTATAGATGAAGAAGGTGAATAATGAGATCTTTAGCCTCATTATTCTAATACTCTATGTGGATGACATGCTCATTTTGGCAAAGGAACAATCTGACGGTGATACATGCAAGAGACAAATGAAATCTGCATTCAAGATGAAGGATTTGGGTAAGTCCAAGAGGATATTTGGTATGGATGTTCACAAGGATTTGAAGAAGAGGAAGTTATGGCTAAGTAAGGGCAAGTACTTCAACGTGTGCTTGACAAGTTTAACATGGCAGACTCTAAAGGAGTGTGGACTCCTTTGGCGGTATATTTTAAGCTCTCAATAGCTCAATGTCAAATTGATGCAACTGAAAGAAAAAAGATGTCATCAATTCCCTATGACAAGGCAGTGGGCAGCCTCATGTATTTGATGATCTGCACTAGACCTGATATTGCTCTAGCTATGGGCAAGGTGAACATGTACTTGTCAAATCCACAGAAGGTGCATTGTGAAGCTGTGAAGTGGATTCTCAAGTATCTCAAGAGTACTAAGGATTATGGTCTTTTGTTTGATGGTTTATTGGACAATGCCAAATCCTTGTTGGGTTACGTTGATGCTGACTATGGACAAGATATGGACAAGAGAAAGTTTACAACTCGGTATGTATTAACATTTGAAGATGGATGCGTTAGTTGGAGATCTACCTTGTAGAACTACGGAAGTCAACTACGGAAGCCCAATATGTAGCAACAGCGGAAGCATCAAAGGAGGCTTATCACTGAGATGGGATTAAAATAGTTTATTGTAAATTTCCATTGAGATAGTCACAATGCCCTTACATCTTGCAGCAAATCAACTGATGGACAGCAGTGTGAAGCACATCGACATGTTATAATTTTTGGATGCAGTTTATCTTATTGCATTAACCATGTTATCTTCTTGTGTGATCAAGAAAAAAGATCATTTGTGAGGGACAGTATGCAATGTATTATTATTCTTGTCAATGAGATCCATTTTATTTGGCATATAAATAGACCTCTTCCTTCCATATCAAACTGATGGGCATAGTAGAATTTCTTGCACATATTAAAAAATCTAGTATCTCATTAACCACCTCCCCAATTTTCAACATAATCCTAATGTTGTCTTCTCTTGTAATCTTGACTATAATGTCATTGTGCTGGGTAGTATTGATATAGTCTTACATGAGCACTAGGTTTCAGTTGAAGGAAATGTCATGAGAAATGTGGTGGATAGAGCATCTATCAATGTATCAAGTGCCTTCAACATCTTGATGTATGTATCGCGTAAAGGCTTTTCTACACAAGGAATGCTTGGGTCAAAACTTTTTGGCACTTTGACCACTTGGTAAACTATTTTTTAGAGGAATTTTTTTGCGATGGTTATTCAGTGAGTTGATTTGTTAATGTTGGCACAATGCCTACAATTGTTCAAGAAATGACCCAATTTCTTGTAGTTGAAACAAGTCTTTTCATTTACAGTCAAACCACTCAAATTTAGACCCCTGAAATTTAATATCCTTTTATGTTTGATAATTTTTTCATCCACAGATGCTATTACTATGACCATAAATAATATCCTCTGATTTTAAATAATTAATAAAATTTCAAAAAATTATCAATTTAGTTGCATGTATTGATGTTCATCTAAGTATCCAGGGATGTCTTGACAGTATTTTGGGCTCATAATGAATTCTGTACTTGACACAAGACTCGGAGGAGAACTCTTTGGTCCACTTGACAACATCCGGTATCTATGTCACTGTACGCACAACATTCAGTTGTTCTCGACGTGAATGATATGGGTTGTACCAACGACCAATCTTGTCATTTTTTGCAGATTTTGAGCTTATCTTCCACATCGAGATTGTGGGAGTGCCGCTTCTTTTATAGTAAAGATGTTGGGGCCATGGTTGCTTTCTAAGGCATGAGGGTTGAATGTCAAGAATGGTAGTCTTTATATAGTGTATGCTCTACTATTGTGGGAAAGGGAACTTCCGCGTGGCATTGTTCATGATTAGTGATTGAAAATCCAGCCAATCAGTTACGAACTTACCTATTTAATAATATATCAATTAAAAGAAGTAACTTTAATAATTATTTTACTCTAATAATTGATGCTTTCATGATCCATGGATGGTATTAAATTTGAGAGGTTTGTTTTGGAAGTGTTTCTTTATACAAATTTACTCTTGCGTCCATGGTTCTTTATGGCTGCTAATGCAGATCTTTGATGCTCCCTAGGTGATTTTACTAAGCGCCTTCAATAATACAGAAGTCTAAATTTATTAACCGTTGATCAAAACCTGCAGTGAATTGCACAAATTCTAAAGTGGTTCCTTCCACTCAATAAAAGAAACACAACTATTTCAGTCTGGAATTCATGATAACGATAATCATAATCTCCATTAATATATATATATATATATATATATATCACCAATCTAAACATTTTGCCTCCAGGTCTTCAATTGTTGCACAACTACTTAAACGACGTCTGATGGCGCCCTAATTCAGTTTCTGCTCCCCCGCAGTAAAATCAGCCTTCGGAGCAGTAAGTGACAGTTGTCCTCGATTTTCTTTCAGTTTCAGATTATTCGCGAAGCGGGCAAAGCGATATTTTCGTCTTCGGAAGGAAGCGGTCGACCCTTCCGCTGCTCCGTAGATAACACGTAAAACTGTGGGTCTTGGAGGCGTTGGTTGGCCTTGCTGCTGGAGTCCCTCATGGGATCACTGCCATGCTTTGTGCTTTATCATCCGTGTACATGTGAACGTATGAACTCACGATCACGAAGCATGCTGCCCAGAAAGACCCTCAAAACAAGCATCAGAAGGTCAGAAGCGTGTACATGTCATGTTTCTCTGCTAACAAACAATGAAACCCCGCTTGCTTCGATTCAGCACTCACAAATTTTCTGAGACAGGTACAATAGCTACTGATCAGATTTTTGTTCTCGGATTCACAAAGTAACTCCACTGCTTGCGTGCCTGCTCGATTTTCCGGAGAATTATGTAAATCAAATGCCAGATGGTTCACAATGCGTATCCGAATGCTCCCTGTCGAGCCGTCATAAATCACACGAAATTAGAAATTCACAGAGCGGGGTTGATCTGCAGCTGCTCGGAAAGCAAGAGCATGGGATTACAACTCAAAGGATTGAGGTTGCAAGCTCTGAAGCGAACATTACAGAAGGGCGTCCAATATAGCAACCTTTGCGTACTGTACACAGCCCACTGCACATTCCATACTGTACAGTCTTTATATCGATCAGGCATACGAGGACCTCAGAGTTCATCGTTTGCATGTTAAGGTGGGCATTATCATCAAAGTATTGAACCGATAGGAAAAGAATTTAAATTTTTTCCGTGATTATTTTAGGACTAAAATGAGCGTGGTACAAATTTTGGTTCTAGTGTTTAGGACATCCAGTTGAAGGGGAAAATAACAGCAGAGTCCAACAAAACCAACCTGTACAGAATCTCTGGATCCTAAACTCACAAATACCTCTACTTCCTCAGAGTCTGTTACAGTAGCGTGTGTTGCAAAACTGCTGATACATATTTGATGATAATTTTGAAAGCAGGAAAAATCAGTTGAAACGAAGCGTTTAGAGAAGTTACGAAACAAGAACATATCATCGGCAATTCCTTGGATTATGAACACAGATGTAGTAAAATAAACCTTTCCATAAGCTGGTTTGCAACTTAGTTACACCAGTGTGTAACTAAGACGGAGTTCATCAAGAAACCAGATATTAACTCCAGAATTTAATGCAGGACATTCGGTCGGGACTGATTGTACTGCACAGCAGCCGCTGCTGCCGCCTAATCTCCGTATATTACGCAATTGTTTGGCTGCAAAACATAGCTTAAATGGAGGACGAAGTTGAGGTTTCGATCATGACAGATCCTATGCTGATCTTGCGACAAATTTCATGACAGTTTCAATCGCATCACCGAGTACGTGGCAGTCGTTGTCAACTTCTAATGGGCTGTGCTTACAGGAGTCCTGGATAAACACAAGGCTTGATTGTCCCGAGGTTGGGCTTGTCGAGATCATAACAAAGATTGATGGCATTAATAATGTATACACTATATGATTGATAGTTGATGTATTGATGCCTTTGTGCCTCCTAGGGTTTTGAACAATTGTCGTCTTCCTGCTTTGGGCCATGCTTTCTCGCCCAGTCGGGGCTCTGCAGGAATTGTCATGCTCACACAAGAAGAAGACACACATGTGCACAGATCGTACGAAACGCACAACTTTGTCTTCATTGTACCAATTTTGGCATTCTTTTGAAAGCAGCAGGACAGATGTTCCTCGCACATTTCATTATGAGAGAAACGCATCTCTACAGCTTTTCAGCCCTGAGGTTGCTGGAATTACAACTGGAAGCCCAACGCAGCGTCCGACTTCGAAGCTTCCTCAAATAGCAGACATCAACAAGTTCAAAGGACAGCAGGAGGCATGCAGCAGTCGGACCTTGCGCCTAGTTTACACTGCGTTGCTGAAACTTTACACTCATGGCACGATAACGGAGACTTTTGCCAGTGAGCTGCAATGGGTCCAGATTCTATAAGACATTTGTTTTTTGCAGTGCGCCTTGAAACCTGAAGTGTCCAAGTCCTTTCAGAAGTACAACGCGTGCAGTTGAGTTTTTTAAGACGCTGAGTGTACATGTGGCCCTTCACAGAGCATCAAATGTGAATTCAAGTGTAGTGTCCTGCATTTTCTCATCGGAAAAAGTCGAGAGTCTTTACGCTGAAAACGGTGGCGCTAGAATACATGCCGAAACCAGGTACTTGCTAAGATCTTTTCCCCATTCTATGTGGACTATGTGATGACTCTCATGCACTTCAAAGGAGGTGACACAAAACCGAAGGATGAGAATAATGTCCACTGATAAACATTCGTGTCATTTGTTTCAATGAGACCATCAATGGCCTTTGTACATACATTTACCGCTGGGTGGGTCGGAACGCGGTGTTTCAACATATGTGGTTATCACCAGAGAGACTCTCGTGATATACCTTTTGGCCTCGGGCTTGTTCCTTCTGGCCTTTAATCGCGTTTGGTATTCTACGTGTCTCCTCTTCCCGGTTATATAATAGGGCGTTACAAAATAGAATTACTCAATTTTTAAAGCCTTTTCTCATATGTAATAAAATTGCACGAGCTCACTAAAACCTCATTCTGCTTGCAAAATACCCGTGTAAACTACTACCATAATTTGTGAAGACTGAATCATAGCATAGCTAAATTCATCTCTACCTCTGGCACCTGCTGCCCAGCATGTGGGTTTGCAGCAGAAACTGGACACCCAGAAAATACAGCCATAAAATCTTCTCCTGTGGAAGGCACAATAGTAGAGCTATTAAAATCAGTATTTTGCAATAGAACCGTAGGGATGGTGACCATGACAGGGCAAAGTACACAACATAAAATTACATATGCTGTCCACACCAAGTTTTCTGGCTGAACATAAATTTCTACCAGCCTATCCTAAAATTCCCTAATGCTCTTAGAGGTAAATCTGTCAGACCTGTTATGGGCTCGGGTTGTGAATTATAGTTAGATAAGTCTGTAGTTATAATCAGTTTTACCTACATGTGACTCTTGCAATATGTTTCTCTACGTAGTTTTTTATTTGTCATATATTGCAAATGTGACAGATTACTTCCAATTTATTGTCAAATGGGAGAGTTGAAACCCCTAATATGATATCACATGTTATTTGAAATGTATCAAATTTTACAAAAGATAAATGAATTTTCATACAATTTTCAGATTATTTATCTGAAATAATCTCATAAATTAAACAACATGGTTTCCATGACAACATATTGTCAAAGAATAGATAAGACCTCTTAGTTATTCAAAGTTATTCAATTTGAATTCAATTTTTTGAGTAAAATAAAAAGAGGAATTATGTTTTCTGTTTAAGTTTTAAATGTTAAATCAATGAAAATTTTATTTATTTATTTTTAATTTGGTAAATTTATTGAATAAAAAAATTTAATTACACCATTTAAATTAAAGGATGTTTGAATTATAAATAATATTTTAATATATTTATTTTAAATTATAATTATTTTAAAAATATAAATATAATTTGAATTTTTAAATATATATTCATTATTGAATTCTAATATTTTTTATTAAAATTATAAAGATCAAATTATTAAATAATATATTATAAAATAATAGTCATATGTTAAAATTATTATATAAATTATAATACAAGTAAAGATAATTGTATTGTTGTAATATATATATTATATTTTTTTATGAATTATTATTTTTTAAATATATTTTATCAAAAATATTTATCATATAATTTTTAATGTTTTTAAAATAATAAATATAATCATTTTATTCAATTTTTATACATTAATTATTTAATATTATGTTAAAATATTTTAAGTACAATAAAAATAAAATATATTTTTTTTAAAATATACACACATTATTATTAAATAAAAAATATCATCTTTAAAATATCCAAATTTAAATTATTATCTCCAATAAAACTTAATTTTGATAATAAATTTTATTATTATAATCAATATCTTTAAATTATATCAAATTATATTTTACGCAAATATTTCACATATCTTTTATGGATATCTGATCGAGAAATAACGCTCCAATGGAACCAAAAACTTACTCCAAGGCCTTACATTCGCGACGGCGCTCGATTCACAAGAGCAAATTGGGATCGTGATGCGTGACCTTGTTGCACAGTGATCGGCAGACAAACATGACAGTGGCAAGTTGGGGCCGCGGGGAGTCGGACGCTAGCAAGCTGTGAACGCGAAGCTCCTTTTCCTCGTGCTTGTCCTTTGGGCCTGGGCTCTGGGAATACCGAGTACTCCAACAGCATACCTGTCCAGCAAATACATCCCCTGGTCCTGATCATTGCTTACCACGCCCAACAACAGATTCCAGCCTCGTACATTATCGAACGTTTTCCTGCTAGAGCTCTGGATGGCAACTGAGAGAGCTGTTGGAATCCTGTCCTTTCCACCAAATCCTTCCTCGCCGATAATCATACGCTTGTAAACCCCACACGCAATCGAGTGTCCCACTCCCCTCTGCATCCCACCAGTCGTCGTGCCGATGCTCTCATCTCGTCGTCCACGGTGACCGACTCCGCTCTGCCCACGTTAATTACTCAAGCTAACCCAAGCGAACGAACCGAAAAACACCGCCATGGAAGACCGTACTCGGCAGGGAAGGCCCAAAGCAACTGTTTTGAACCTAACGGCCTGCCACAAACACAAGTAGCCAGGGGAGGTTTATGGCCGAGGACCATCGCACACCTTCATAACTGCATCAATCCAACTTATGTCTGTGGGTGAAGCTGGCGATCTACAGACACAGTCGCTCGCAGTCGGAAGATTGAGACATGGCCCCATGGGGGGTTGTCTGTAACCTGAATGTCGCGCAATTATACAGAGCACGCATACAGCGAGCCCTTGGTCGTCCATCCGTCCACGGGAATGCTTCCCGTGTGCAGAAACGCAACAGGCGAAGAGGGGAGGAATGGTCCCATAAGAGAAGAGGGCTCATTGCTGATAGAGGCTCCTCGTCTTCTGGGCCGTGGCACGAGAAGGCGGGACAGGATCCGAGCGATCTCAGGTCCAGCCGGGGGATCGTCGAGGTCGGAAAGCAGGCTGTGTGGGTCGAGACCATTGTAGGATGTGAAGATCCCCTGTCGATCTTCAGGGTGTCATTGCTCATGATCATCGACAGCAGCAGCGGCAGCTGATGCTGTTGGTGTTACTGCTCAGATTTGCACCGCCTTCGTCTTGTTTTACACGGCCCTGACCTACAGTAGGCCCTGCTGCAGCAAGCGTCCGGCCGTTCTGAGAATCATGGAAGCGCTCTTTTATTGACACGAGGTGACAACATCCTGAGCTGTTCTTTGTGAATCCTCGCTGCCATCCACATGGAGCTCCAGCGCTTGCATCCACTTGCAGATAACCAGCCAGAGAGAGAGATCATATACTTCAGGCCGCAGCGGCAGCTGCCGCCCCTGCTTAAGAGAGGGAGGGAGGTGGAACAAGAGCAACGAAGTGCCTGCCAACAACCCTCTTGCCTGCTTGCTTGCTCGCTCGCATGATCCATGGCTTCTTGCGGGTGGAGAAGTGGGAGCCCGCCTAGCTAAAAAGGAGCTGCAGAGTCCGAGGAATTACGAGGCCAGCGAGGGGAATTTTGCTTTAAAATATTTCAGACACTGCTTTCGGGCCATCAATCACCCAAAAGAGAGAAAGTGGAAGTATATCACGTGGGGTCGACCAACGACCACAAAACCCAGTCAAAAGCACTATGTCGTCCTGTGTACGCTGCATGGGCTTCACCGGGATTTCTTAACATCCGGTCATGCCTATCTCATCTGACCCACATCTGCTGCCCCATTCCAAAGCAGTCAGTCCGTCAGCCAGCCGTGTCAGAAAGTCCGTCAGCCATGCCAGTGAGTCAGCTCAGCTCAGGACAGTCGTGCGCTGTGATCCTACTCCTTATGCTCTGAGCATAGCCTGCGTCCCTGCCTGCCTCGCTGCTGCTGCTACTACTGCTACTACGCTGGCAGCGCTGGCCGGTGGCAGGCACGGTGCCATTTCGAAGAATTTGCAGTACAGCGGTCAGTTCAGAGCCTCCCTCGCGATGGCATTTCTGATCCACTTTTCCTTCGGCCTTCTTCCGATGGAGGATCGCAAGAATCCTCGCTGGTCATGTCCTGGACGACGCACTCCGAGACCCGACCCGACCCGACCCATCCACCTCCCTCCCTACAACTCCCCAGCCTTTCTCGGTGTTGCATCTCTGGCCTCGGTCTACGGCCTCAGAACGAGTGCAGGAGGATGGGTCAGTCATGAGCTTGCACCACAAACACACAGCCTCCTAGTACCCAAGCCCGGCTTGGGTACCATGAATACGTGCTTTGAATCGACGCCATCCGTCTCCCTCCCAGCGCAGGCCCGCGAGAGCGACCGCGCTTTGACAGAGCGAAACGAACCCGTCCAAGTCTTCGAAGCCCGACGAACAGTTTTGCCCACAGTTCCGCTGCCGAGGCGCATTACTTTTTCTCGTTAACGACGGGCGAGGAGCAAGGACCCCCGGGAATTATGAGGCATGCACTGTACGACGACGGATGGTGAATAAGACCCATAAATGGAGTAGATTTGATCACAGGGCATCGAGAGCGTTAGCCTTTAAAGCCCGGCCTTGAAAGCGGTAAATCATCAACCCGTCCCTCTTCACAGTGAGAGAGAAGGAGCACGCAGAGAAGGAGTTTGACGACAGTACCGAAATCAACGACGTTCGATGACTGGCCATACGGTCGCGAGTTCTGGTGAGGGCTTTCAGCTGCCGTTGGGGTGTTTGTTTGTCTCCTACCAGATACTTAGCGGTTGATTGTGGCGCGGGTGGGGGCCCTGAGTGGGGCGGGCAGCCAGGACAAAGCTGAATCATGGCAGGCAATGAACGAATTTAGGGGTGGAGCTTTTGCATACGTACGGAGAACTTCCATAGGCCGCGAGCCTACGGTCGACGACGTACACTAGGCACTGGGCAGGCAGGTCAGGGCAGGGCGGGGCAAGGGCAGGGCATGGATGCAACAAGGCGAATAGTTTAAGCGGAGAGGACGTCAGGACATTGAATGATGTGCAAGACCGTTACGTGAAGCTCACATGGACCACACACTCGAGGCGGAACATGCATTATTGAGCTACTGCGAGCGGGTATCTATCTTAGCGTCGGCTTACGACAGGTTCCACTCATCATTCACATTGATGGAATAAATATATTATAAAATCTTGACTCGCCATGATAGTACGAGCCTACGAGGATTGAGGTTTTTGGGATCGCTTACGGGCGATCTTTGGCAACCATGATCTGCTAACAAATCGACTCGGTCGGGGCCGCGGTCGGCCCTACCACGTAAGGCGATGTTCCGTGTGTTGGCAGGCATGACGTTCGGCGCTCGTACCAGGAAGAAAGATCGACGCGAAGCAGTTAGAAAAGCAGAATGATGTGCGACAGAATTTGCACTTGCATGTGGCGATTGGGTCTGGAGAAGGAAGACGGGACGGGGCGGGGAGGAATGATCGACCCGATCCAACGACGGCCGGGTCGACGGGGACGACGATCGGGCAGGCAGGCATCTGTGGATGTTTCTTTCTCTCTCTCTCTCCCTCCCTTCCTCCCTCCCAGCATGCGCCGAGGTTGCAAGATTGCTCCGCAGACACTCTACGTCTCCAACCCGGCGAGCGACTCCTTCGTCCATCATTCCCACCCATCCATCCCCCGGCCCATGATCACGTCGAAGCCCACACGGGGCTCAGGAACTACTGGCTTCGCTTGGCCCTGAGCCGAGGACGTAACTTCTCGACCACGGTAGCGGGAGGCAGCGAGCGGAGATGCATTTTTCTGTATCTTTAGAAGCCGGGTCCTCGTGTAAAAGGACATGATTGGATTGGATTCGCTTGTCCGTCCTGTCTGGTGCGTGACTCGGTGTGTGAGGCTGGTGACATGTTCATTGGCTCCGAGACAGGGCACTGCAGTACGTAGTGCTACACACATGTACTACAGGTACCTGGCTGCACGTGAAGATGCATGCCTTGCAATCTGTACTCTTGGGTGTACCTGAGCACCACCGGTACAGGACAGTGCAGGGCCATGGCTGGCGTCTGCGTCTCTTAAGTGTTTGAGAAGAGTCGTCTTCTCAGCTGAATCTGAACCTGCTCCGTGGACGCGCTCTCTGTTGAAGATTCCAGGCTGCGATCATCTGATGCTCATGCTTCAGGGCTTCAAGGTCCACATTGTGAATGACGACCCAACGATACCGTCCTTTGCATCTTTAAACGTTCACAGAGTGAGCCGCCTGTTAATGCGGTTCGCTATTTCGAATCGGGTGGAAACGATGTCGATGTTCACCCTTTTCGAGTGCCCTGTGCATACATGTACTTGATACTTGTTCTTACAAAAAGCAATGGTTGATTCCAAGCGAGGGCATTGCTTCGACGCTTTCCAGATTCGATGCTTCGTATTCGATGAGTCGTTCGCTCGTTGAGAAAACTGTCAATATTTCTCATGATGGCTTCCGGACCGGCGGAAGTTTCTGGAAGGTACGGCAGTGACTTAACGTACACACCGTGAAAGGGTTTTCATCCCGACATACTCTTTTGTCTAATCACCGAGTGAGAAACACCGAGCTCACATTCAGCGAGAACGTTGGAAATTTCAAAAAACTTCTCCTGATAGCAAACTTACCGAGTACGCTGAAGAGGCCATAATTGAAAGCTAACGGCCTCGATTAAGGTGCCATGCCATACGTAGTAGACATCGCATTCAGACGAGTTCACAAAACCGTCAGACAGAAGATCAAAAAGCTTGCATTCACCAAGGGCTTTGACTCGAATTTCCGACTTCGATTCGAAGTGAAAACCCACTTGCTTTCCAGGTTGAGGAGAGATGTGCATTAGTTATGGCAGACAACGTTGCGCTGACACAAAATATGTGTGTCGGGCTTTTCGGAATCAGATGTTGACAATGAGAGAGGACTGTGTGTGTGTGTGCGCGCGGAAAGGAATGGATCTCTTCACCTGAAGGGGAAAAAAGTACACGGCCGTTGCTTCAATGCAAGGGTGAGGCAGCAAATAATGAGATGAGAGCTGCTTAGTGCTTCCTTAAGGAACTACTTTAACAATACAGTACAAAGAGGAAACTCTAAGCAAAAGCCATGACTACCCGATATGAACAGATGGAGTCATGGTCACCCACTCTTTGGTGAAAGAGACTTAATTTTAAAAGTCCCATCAAACTACCTTCCTAAGAGTGTCTAGTGCGTGCCTTTCATCATGCAACACCAAGCAAACCCCCATTCACCAGGCAAGCTTGTCGCCAATATTCGGACGAGATGTGTGAAATCTTCAACAATATCCATCTCCAGTCACGATTCTCCATACACGCCCAGAGGCGAAAACTTTCAGATTCTGTGTGGATCCCATATCAGGATACTCAGATGCAAGACCCAACGCTTCTCCTCAGAGCATGCCAGTCAGACATTCTCCATTCATCAAGAGGGGTTTTACCTTAAGACAAATATTGGATTGATGCTTCATTGAAGGAGCCTGTACATGCAGCTCAAAAAGATGCAACTGCTGACTTGATCTACCGCCATGCTTGTTGCTTAAACCCACTGCTTCTATACAGATCCCATCCGCCATCAGGTTCCTTCCGTTTAGGTAGCTGAGCGCCAACGGACCCTGCGGTAGGGGAAACTCTGTAGGAACGTAACTGTTCCAAAGACACCTGCCCCGACAACATAGATGTCTCATGTCTGTGTCTCATATTCATCCCGTCGTCTCGACCTCCATCTGCATCTGCGGCTTCTGGACCTGCATTCAAGTCTAGGCTTGGTCGAGCTCCCCAACCACCGCTCCCGCCACCACTGTCGGAAGGACCCATATCGGCTACGATGGGATTTAAGAACGGAGGTCGGGCAAACGATGATGGAACGACTCCAGATGATGCCACTGGAAATGATGACGATCCTGGAGGCTCCATGTACGGAGCAGTATTGCTTGCTGCAAAGCTTGCCGCTGAGGTGAAACCAAACCCTGAAGGAAGAGGGAATGTTCCATACTGGTAGGATTGCGTGCTTGAAGGAAAAGCTACACCAGATGCTGATGGAAGACCTGCCGTTCCTCTGTACATATCGCTGCTAAATGCAGCGGGGCCTTGGCCCGCACTCAGGTAAGACTGTGCAGCAGCAGCGGCCGCGACGGAATAGGTCGGATCCCTGTTAGAGAAAGCAGGGATTGCCACCGCAGGATACGATGTATTTGCAAACCACGGTGCAACATTGACAACGTCAGCACCTCTTCTCAGCCCGGGCCCTGGCACTGGCACTGCTATGAACGGTGCAGTGGTAAGGCGAGGACCTCTCAAGGAAGACATCACTGGTTGATCGTCTACCACTGGTTCCTCAACTGAAGGGCCATCATTCAAATCGAAGTCACGCATAACGCGACAGGTAACCTGAGAGGACGAGCTGTTATTACTCCTTGTTGAGGAACCCATCGCTTCAGGCAGCATCGGATCCGTCTCCAATAGAGTACCACTCTCTTCACTCTCGTCCATCAAATTCAAGTCCAAAATGGGCCGTGCCCCAAAGTTTCCACCCATTTGAGCTTGAGGACCAGAAGTGGACTGTTCACTGTGGTAGGTAATACCGGAGATGGACATCGAAGGTAAGGGTGCAGCCTGCGAACTCATACCCACGGCAGAACCTTGCGATGACATGGTTGTCGTCGTTGCTGGAGCTGATATCCCAACTTCCTCAAAACCTCTATCATCAGCGACGTTCAAATCGATGTTCAAAGGAGGACGAACTTTCTTGACTACTTCCATCGGCTGCACGGGTTCTAGGACTATGCTTTCCGGCTGTCTCTCCGGTGTCCTCCTTGGCTCGGCTGGCCGGAAGGCACTCGTCGCAGCAGAACCCTTCCATCCAAGCTCGGACTTGGTGCGCATGGGGCTAGCAGGCAACACAAAAGGACCCTTGGTTGCGGTCACAATTGCAATTGGAGCCGCTGCACCACTGGTCTGTGCCACTACACTAGAGGAGAGTGCAGCAACTACTGGAACGGGAGCTATGGGCGACGTGGTGGAATCATCCTGGGGACTTTCCTCCACAGCAAATCCTTCATTCAAGTCAAAATCTGGTCTCTCTGAGACATCACTACCCCCAACTGCCCCGTCATTCGGTCCAGTCGTTTCTGTTGCTTGCTCTGGAGTTGTGGGTTCGCCTGCAGGCAAACTACGAGGAGAAGGTTTCACGACATGTTGAACATTGACAGTTGTCGAGGTCAATGTCTGCAAATTAGGAATAGACAGAATTTGAGACGAATGAAAGGACGGAACTCGTGTAGGAGCACGCCCATCAATTGCTCTCCTTTTGTGCTCTTGTCCTCCCTCAAGTATACTCTCTCCGGCATCTTGTCCTAAATTCGTCAACTTCCTGTCTCCACTACCACCACCACATCTTGCTTGGTCGTCGTCAACTTCTCCAATTACTGTAGAACGCAAACTGCCTTCCTCCATTCTTTCGGAAACCGAGTCATGGTTATCTTCTAAATACGGGCCGCTTCTCTTGCGAGAATCATCGTCCTTAACTTTCTCAATGCTGTTGTGAGGCATCCACCTGTGTTCCCGACCTGTATCAGAAAATCCTGAATCTCGAGGATCCGATGATTTGAATCCAGGAGAGTTAACGTCCTGGCCTTCCTTGTCACCTGACATAACCCCAGACTTGCTGTCTTTCCATCTCTCCATCTGCTCTACTTCCTTTGCCGCTTGACGAGCTACTTCGAGCACCTCCTCCTCCGGAAAGCTTGTGCACATATCCGAAACTTTGTGTCCATCATTATCATTTCCCCGTCTTCCAAAAGTCTGCCCACTTTCAACAGCGCTCTTCATTTCTTCATCCTTCTCACTACTGTCTTTGAAGTCATTTCCGCCGCTACCATAGGCCACGTTGAGTTCAATTCCAGACAAGTTGCCCTTCCCCAGAGTAGAAGACTTCTTCTCTTCGTGAGAGTCCTTGCCAGAAGTAACAACACCATGACCGTCTTGGTTACATCCTAAACCGTCTGCTCCACTCAAGGATGTGTTGCCATCACTGCTGTAAGGAAGTGGTTCGCAAGGAACGAGAGCCGCCTTCAAGGTACTCTCCTCCAAGTGCCTTTCCTCTCCTTTCCGATCAAGCGAAGTTTTCGTATTCCCTGATGCATCCAAAACTCGCCCAGGTTCCTGGACTGTAAAATGCCTCTTATCAGCGTCTTTAGCATCGGCTTCCACGCTGCCAGATGTGCTCTCTTGAAGAGCTTCTTGGTTGGAGGTCGCGTCCCCAGCTGATCCTCCATTAGAATCAGTATTATGCTCCACACCTGCCTCTTCCCTGTTCTTCAAGGGATTGTTGGTGGAGGAGACTGGCGCACCCGCTACTTCAGATGAATCTTTTCCATCACCGTCTTCATTCCCCATGAGCTGCTTATCACCAGCTTCCTTGAGTAGTGATGCCCCACTGTCAGATGACAGCCTCGTGCCGTGATCTTGGTCACCATTACAATCGTCGGCTTGACTCCTCTCGTGTGTAGCGCTCGGGACTGCTCTAATAATCTCGCTAGCAGCTACACTAGCCAACAAACTAATACCCTGATCATCAACTTCCATAGCAGTAGCCCCGGACGCAGAGGCATCTGCAGTTGTGGCTCCAGGGGCATTCGATGCCGCCTCCCCCTTCTTGGCGTCCTCGGACTCCAAGGCACCACCGCGCTGCGCAAATCCGCTGCTATTCCCGTTCGCATCCTGAGCTTCCTTGGACGATCTGTCTGCTTCCGAACGATGGGACTCATCACTTCTCTTCTCACTCTCACCCGGATTATCACTAGGTACAGAACTAGTATAATTGTCCCGGTCATCATCGCCGCTAGAACCCATTCGACCATCAGGGTTACCCTCCGTCGCCGCACCGTTCTGGTTACCATTTTGCAACCTGCTCTTCGCATCGGAGCTATCCACGTTCAAAGGAGTATTTCTCTCCGGCACGTTAGGCGACATGCCTCGACTGACGGGTGTACCTAGATCGAAAGAGCCGCTGTTCATTCTCGCGGGACTCCGGCCAGGGTTGGGTATTCTGACGATGAGTCTATGCTGCGAGTTGGGGCTGTCTCGGGCTCCATCGCCGCTTCCCTTGTCCGGGGCCGCGATAGTCGAGGTCGCGTTCTTGTCCGTCGCGTTTCGACTCCAAATGAGGGGTTTGCCACCCAAATGGTCCTTCTGCCCGCCCGTGGCCACCCCCAGGAGGCCCTTACCTGGTAAGCTCGGATGGCGAGAGACCGAGCCGACGGGTTTGGAGTTCACGGCTCCGACCATGGAGGAGTTTTTCGTGTCCTCCTTCCACGAAGAGTTCGAGCCGCCTTTGCCCTGCGTAATACCAGCCCAAATCTGGCCGTTGCTCTGAGACTGCGAGCTGTTGCTTTTCTCGTCCTTCACGGGAAGGCCAGGCACCTCCGCGGGCGCGCTTCCGGTGGACAGCTTGCTGCTCATCTCTTCCTTCTTCACTATCGACGGGGAGCTGCCGGCAAGATTGGCCTTGTTGGCAGAAAAAGACGCGGGCTTGGCAATCCCGTCTCCAAAGCTTGTCCCGTTGGGCATAGCCTTCGCACTCCCAGCGGATGCTCCAGAGCTCTTCACCGCGACTTCTGTCGGTCCTCCCTTCATGAGATGAGAATGCACCACATCAGGGGATGACTGCTTGTAGGAATTCCATATCGCATGATTTGACGCCGATTTCCCCTCACCCGAGAGTTTCATCTCCGCGTCCACACGCTTCTTCCAGATATCGACCAACTTCCGTGCCTTCTTCTGAATTTCCAGATTCTTGTGACTGCGCAGGTGATTGACAGACTTCCCAACGCTGCAGGTCTTCAGACCATCTAAGTCCACGGGCAACTTATCGAGAGCTCTCAACAACGTCAGCAGCAACTCTTCGACGCCTTTGTCTCCCTCCTTGGGACTTCCTCCGTCCCCAACTTTCCCTTTGTGTGCTTCTTGAAGCCAGTCATCTAGCATAGGCAGGCCTCCTAGTTGAACAAATCGGCTGAGGCAATCGTCCCGCTCGGTGGCAGCAACAACACCGGCCAGCATGGTGCGTCTAGACGAGACATCAGCAGCCTTTCTAACACCGTCATTTTGGTCTTGTTGCATCAACTGAACTAATCGTTCTACACACGAGGGATTCTGCAGCCCTCCATCCTTATCGGTAATGGATGCGATCTCTTCAGGCTTCATGCTGCGCTCACGCTTCAAAGGGCTTGACTCACCATCCTCAGACTTCAGTGATCGTTCACGCTTGCTAGGCTCCAGGGTCTGATCGGCACGCTCCCGCTTCTTCTTACCTTTGTTCGAAACAGAGAAGGTAACATTCTGGGCTACTTCTGAACTAGACTTCAGTTGTTGAGAAGAGGTGGGTCCTGTCAATGATCTAGGTGAAGGCCCTCCTGATTGCACTACTGCCTGCATTTCCAGCTTTGTCCTCTCCAACAACTGGTCTACCTCGTCTTGATGTTCCTGTTTTGAACGACACATATTGACAGCGACACGATTAGACACAAGGCGATGTAGCCCGACAGAGAAAACGATAAGCGGGTCGACCGAGAGACTGTTGGTTTTCTATCCCTTCCAGATCAAACAACTTACATTAGTGTAGTCACGATCAGTCAGCCACCAAAGGCACTTGTTTGCTGTGTCGTACACTCGTCGACAAACGAAGGATGAAACACCTGGAGGCAGTTCGGCACCTTTGCGGAGGAAAGCAACTTTGCAGGGATGTAAGAGCGAGGCAGCTGATATCTCATCCTTGTGAAAAGAGTAGAAGATTTCGTTGGGGGCGGCCTCGAGAGGTACCCCCTTGGCTAGCTTGACATCAGCTGGTCGATAAAGCCAATTCACTGCGAGCTTCGTGGTATCCTTCTCCTGAGTCACCTTGCGTAGAATGCCGATAAAAGGTGGGCCATTTCCTGCCTGAAATAATGCACAATCCCCGACGCTAAGCTTGCGACCACCCTGCAAGAGAGACATCATCGCAGATAAGTAGATGTCGGATTGTAGCAAACGACCACAGTAACAGCAGAAACAACGTCCTCCACCAACCTGACCACTGATTGCATGCGAGAGAAGAGACGGACATCTAATTTGCTTCAGTGAGAAGGCGTGTTCAGAAGCGTTGGACCAACCCGTCAAACTTTCATCAACGTTTGGGCAACTTCCCCTTCAATATTCGATCATTAAGTGAGAAATACAGCCGTGAAACGTTCTAGACCGAGGCAAGGCCTTCAAGGACAGGTTAGTCGAAAAGCATATCCACCCAAAGCGTTTCCGAGGTCCGACAAGGGGGCAGAGACGCCTCAGTATTGTCATTCCACAAACCCAAAGCTCTAAGTTGAAAGCGGTTCACAGCGTACTCACCAACACAGTCTAGTTTAAGATAAGAAGGACCACGAGAAGGTATACAGAAGCGCGAGAATTGAGAAACAGGAAGAAGGGTCATACGTCCATCCGCGTCTAAGGTAAAAAATCGCAATATGAAGAAGCTTGAACACATTTTCCCACGGGATCGAATCTGAAGTAAAACAAAGCCGCTTCCTTCCTACCCTCATCAACCTTCAGCCTGCCCTACTACGATGCCCAACAGAGCCATTCGCCATTAAAGTTGGAGATGAAACCAATATACTTTAATTGCTCGCCTCCTCTTCTTCTGTCAACGGAACGCTTGATCGAAGCTTTGCAACAACAGAGATGCAGCAGGGCCTCCAGGTCCCCAAGCGAGAGAAGCTTTCGATCCAAAACACTATCTGCGATAACGAAGACTTCGTCGAGGTCACACCTCGAAACATCCTTCGCCGGGATGGCATGTACGGGACGGCACCAAACGAGTTCTCGGCTCAGGCATATGGCTCCACAGAGATTGCGTGCCTCAGGATGAGAAGACCAGACACGAGCCTGTACAGGACGGACAGATGTGGACAACGGGAGAAGCCCGTCAGTCCCGTTTCAGTATTAGGGCATGACCGCACTAACCCCGTTCTGTGGGGTCGCCCCTCCCCGCTCAGGCTCCCGCGGGGCCTCGGCAACCACGGGCCGCGCCAGTCGGGAGTCGGGACCCGCTCCTCTCCCACCCCGCCTTCATTCTCCTACGCTCCTGGTCGCCTCGTAAGCTCGGAACCATCTTTTCTCCACATGCGCACTTCGCAGGACTCGGGGGAAGTTAAGGAGGACAAAGATCATCCCTTTTCACTCCCCTCTCCGTTTTCGCTTCCGCTGGCTTCTCTAATCAGCTCAAGCCGCACTTGGGGTTCGCCCCAAGTTGCGGAAAACTTTCCCCTCTTCGTTGAGTCCTTCGCCAAGCCGGTCTAATGTTACCTTTTATTTTTAATTAGGGTTCTATTGTTAATCAAATTGAAAACCACTTATAATTGTACATAGATATATCATTGTTCACTCCTCTTTTTAATTCTAGTTATATTGGTAATTAAATTAAAAACTATGGAGATTATATAGAGATATATTAATGAATTTATTATTTTTAATATTCTAATTGATTTTTCTCAAATCTCACCTATGTATTGGTTTTTTTTATTTCAATCTATTCTTTGTATTGCTTTGGTTCTATTGAAATCTGGTTGGAAAATTATGGAGATCATAATAGGAAGTTATGAGTGTATTTAGATGTTAATGTTTTAATAGTTATGATTTACTCATGTGATGTGGGTTGTGGTTTTGTATGTGAGAGTATATATGATAGAATACCATGTGTCACTATTATTCTCTATGTGCTGGTTATGGTTTCATTTCTCGTCATGGGATATCCCATGACTAAACCTGACTCATAAATTGTGCGACCCCTGAAGATTCTTCCTGCAATATAGTCAAATCCGAAAATCTCCAAAATCTAGTTGCCATCTTCCTATATCTAGCATAACGTAAATACTGTAGTAGAAATAAAAAAACAAAAATCATATTAACTCATCCACTAGATTTTATTTTAGATTATAATAAGAATAAGATAATGAAGCATGCAACTAACGTATGTTAGCCATATATCATAGATTGAATTTCGAACTCTTTCTATTCCTATGATATATAAAGCAAGGAGAGACCTTGAAAAAATATCGGACCTTGAAAAAACATCTCATTTTTGAAATTCATTATGAAATCATTACCTTCAGTGTAAGATTGGTAACAAAGTATGCTTATTGTTCTTGTGGGAGTGGATCACCCCTCTTGGAAGAGTAATCTTTGTATTATAATTTGACAAGATAATGTTTTATAGAGGCTTGTAATGGCCATTGAGTTGCAAGTAGTGAAAGAGATTATTGTGAGTGGATTGTTATGGATGAGGAGAAAAAATAATAATGAGATTATCATTTTTTAATCATTTTCATATCAAACTATTATATATTAAGATAGCAAGGTTATCTCAATATTTAGTTTATCATTTTGGTGTCAACTTCATGGACCAAGTGATGAGATCTCGAGATCCAATTATCTTATCAATAGTCATCTACGATAATTCTGGGGATCTCACAATCTATATTTTAGTTTAAACATAGATCTCAATGGACCATCACCAATGATATTGAACACAATGTGTGAAATCTATTGTTTGTATCATCCTAAAGCTATATTTCAAATATTAGTTGCTGAAATTTGGAAAAGAAATATTACCAAGACATGATAGCATCACCTATTCATTTTATGTTACAAATCTTGAGGAATTGCAGAATGTTCATCTTAAACTTATACGTAGAGAGAAAGTGGACGAAGACAAATCATAGAGAGAAATTTGAGAAATATCATCCAAGAGTTGAAAGATTTGATATCCGTATTTGCACAAAATCAAAATCAAGTACAAGAGCTTGCTCAAGAATTGACATCACCCAAAACAAGAGGAACGGAAATGAGAGAAGGAGAAAACACATTATATCAATGCTAGAGAGTAAAAAAACGATAAAAGCTTAAGCTTTTGAAGCCCAAGTAGAAAAATGAACAAGAGAGTAAGATCTTCAAACATCTATGATACTCAAGATGACAAAAGTTTATAAGATAGAATCTAATCAAGGAAGTTGAGACATGATAGTTTTGAAAAGTTTAATTGCGAGAATGAAAAACCATCTTGTTTTGTTCAACATCAACGATCATATTATATATTTTTGTGTTCATACTTTGTTGTGGAAGAAAACTTCTACTTAGTTTCAAGGTTGGATGATAAAGCTCAACAAATCACATAGAGTGTAATCAATAAACAACTTTTCAAAATCTTCAAGCAATTGATCCCATAATCATTGCATAGATGAGTTGTGGAAATTAAAGCATAAGAAAAATATAAAGAAATACATTGAGGAATTTCGAGATCTTCAAATTTAGATACAAGATATGAGTGAAGTTAAAGCCCTTGATCTATTCAAAAAAAGTTTGAAAAAAAACATTCAACATTATGTGATTCAACTTGAACGAGGCTATTGCTTGTGCACAATAAATGACCAACGTCTACCACAATAGTGGAGAGGAATATGTTTCCACAAACCATAACTATGAACCAATGCATATGGAGTAGAGAAAGATAAGGAGGAGTGAAGATTTCATTCTAAGAAAAGTGAATGTTCTTGGATCCTCATCGAGATGCAAATTCAATAGGAGGCTATGGATTATAAAGCAGATGAAAAATAAGATAATGCTTCAATTATGGAAGATTTGGTCACATTGTTATGAATTTTTAAACTTGAGCACCAACAAAAAGAGTAAGACCATATTAACATCCCCTCAAAAATGTTGAAGGTAAAGATTAAGTGACTAATGACAATATGAAAAACGACAAACATCAGTAATCTTGCCTAGTGACCTTATTTGTTTGATGAAAAGGAGGAAAGGAGGGGGAAGGAAGCAAAGACATGAGCTAAATGGTTTGAGAAGGAAGTAAACATGTTTGATTGTATTGAATGGTAAGATAGAAGGAGTAAAAAAAGAGTGTTGATTGATCCAATAGCTATATATACTTATTATCTAAATCTATTGTTAACTAGAGATTAGCTTCAGAGAAAGATAATAATGAGTGAGTAGAATTCTCAAACTTGTAAACATAAACAATTGAGACAATGATAACTACTAGTTGGAGGATGTTAAGAGATAGACTTAGATTGGGAGAAAAAAAAATACCTCTATATGTGATAGAAAAAACCACTATGAGTCAAAAAGATGAATATTTTTTGGGATTAAAAAGAGATGTTATCGTTCCAAATAATAAATCTTTTATACCTAAAAAGTTAACGTGTGTTTCAAACAAATTTCAAGACTTTTTTCCAAATGGTCTACCTCTAGATTTATCACCAAGAAGAAGAGTGGATCATAAGATGAAGATCTTATCATCAAATTGCATCTCTTGTAAAAGTCTAATCGATTTGCACCAAATGAGATGAAAGAATACAATGCACAATTGCAAGAGTTGTTGGAGGAATGGTTTATCTAACCTAGTGTGTCATCATACGGTGCTTCACTGCTATTTCTGAAAAAAAGGACATCTCCACGTAGATGAGCATCAACTATCATTCCCTAAAGTAATAAATGATGATAAATAAGTATCCATTACCTCAAATGGATAATTTGTTTAATTAGTTTTATGAAGCTAAGTATTTCCCAAAATTTGATCTTAGATTCATATAAAATTAAATCAAAGTAGCTAATGAAAATGTACAAAATATATCTTTTAGAATTAGATATAAACATTTTGAGTTTTTAGTTATGTCATTTGGTTTAACCAATGTCATTATCACATTTATGGGACTTATGAATGATATTTTTCATAAGTATTTAGATAAATCATTACTGTGTTTTTATATAATATCTTGATATATAGCAAGTTCTTACAAGATCATAAAAAAATATTTACAAAAAGTTTTCCAAATATTGATAGAAAATAATTTGTATGCTAAGATGCCAAAATGTGAGTTTGGCAAAAGTCAAGTAGATTATTTAGGCCATAGAATTGCTGGAGAGGGCATCCAAGTCATGAATGGCAAAGTGGAAGCGATTCAAAATTGTATTGCTCCATAGAATCAAACTCAATTACGGAGTTTTTTAATTTTAACCAACTTCTATACAAGGTTTGTGGAAGCTTTTGCTCGTAATCCTCAAGCTTTAATAAATCTTTTAGGTCCAAGGCATAAATGGCCATGGGGTATAGCTTAGAAGATCACATTTCAAACTTTGAAGGATTCGCTCTTACATGCATTAATCCTTAAATAGTATGATCCAAATAAATCATCAAAACTTGATATTGATGTATTAAGTGTGATAATTGGAGGAGTGTTACTACAAGAATGGGAAGATGGATGGCATCAAAATGACTTCTTCTCACATAAGCTCTTACAAACAGAGCAAAATTATCATCATACGAAACAAGATGAGTTAGCCATTGTTTTGACTACTAGTACTCAACAAGGAGATCTTTTATGAGGATCCATATTTGCCATGGTTCATAATAGAGCTCTTCTTTCTATTACTTTCTCCATGTCAGGTTGTGTGTTCCCCTTCTTAGCCATGTAGACTAGATTGGACAAGCCTTTGATTACTTGATTATCGAGTTTCATCTTGTAGATTTGAGATTCAAGGTGTCAAAGTGTGGGGCATGGTCTCCTTTCTCCAAAGCTAGAGTAACAAAGAGGTGACCTCTCTGCATATCTCTATACTTGGAGACCTTGGCTGTTGCCGTTCCACTCGCCCGCCCATCCTAGAGGATGGGTGATCACCCCCTCTGAAACTGTGTCTATAGTAGGATTGGTAATCACCACATCTTCCACAGTGATATGGTCCTCCCAAACCAAGTACAGGTCTGCCCTAACCCTAATCGACTGCAAGGCATACCAACGCTCTCTCCATGTGAGGTATTCACCCTCTCGCGCCATAGCAAACATCATATCCCTAATGGCATCATGGATAGCTATCCTCTGCCCTCCGAATGGACAACGAGTCATATAAACACCTGCTGCATCTAGAGTAATACCACACTCACATGTGAGTAATGAAGATGTAGATGGATGGACCAAGCCAAGATGGAACCTCATCGCTGTGGAAAAAATAGCAAGTGCGAAAAACACAATTGTTTAAAGTCAAATTTGCAATCATCGATTACAAATATGGTCACAAGGGAAGAGAATCCAAGACTTGTAGAGATAAACCCGACAAAAGGGAAGATTAGATGTAAACTGCCTCCTAACGTCTCAAAGCAACCCAACAAGTTTGAATGGAGCATAAAGTAAAATAACAAAAAGGATGGGAAGACCTCATCAAATCCTACATGGAGGAAACCAAACGGGTAACATGGGGCTAGGCTCCAATAGTATGACAATAGAAAATATGTTCTAAAGCACCTAAGATATGTGAACTATTAAGTTCAAACGGTACAAAGTCACAACAGCCAAGGTGTCGAAGTATAGGGGTATGCAAAAAGTTTATCTCTTTGTTTCTCTATCCTTGGAGTTATATGGAGCTATGGATGTAGACTTCGACATGTTTGTGAGAGAGTGTGCCAGAGGTTACCATACTAGGCGGCATGGAGTATGCAAGGTATACCAACCCCCAGTCCATGTGAGTTATCCATCAAAAAAGTAAATTCAGTCTTTCGATTGATTTTAAATGAAGGGATGGAAAAGTCTGAGGGCAAGAATATATAAATCACAATGCTCACTGGGTGATGCACTTGTGCTCACCAATAATCTAGAATGCAAGCATGGAAGAATGGTCACCCGTTAAATCCTTGGCCATGCCCAGTTTCCAGCAACCCTTTCCAAATTTGCTCGCGCACACGCGAGCTCTTCAAAACCTGACCTTTCTTGTGCAGAATCGACCTGGTCAGTCGGAATGACCGAAAATGGTCATAGGGTCAATGCCGGATCTCTCTTTGTGCCTATCACGGGTCACACTTTGAAGCTTCTTCCGGTTTCCCTCCACAGATGGACTAGAATATGTTGTTTTTCGCCAATCCTCTGCCCCCTCGTTCTGCATAAATATTCATTTATTTTAGGGGGTTGGGGAGCACGGGTGGTTTGTTTCGCGCATATAGAGAAAGTGAATGAAGGGAATGGAAGCATGGAGGTGGACAATTTCTTCATGGCTACACCAGTATTTGTCCCACTTCGCCTTTCCTTGCCTTTTTCTCCCCTATATATATATATAATTTTTTTTCACGTCCAGAAGAGAAATGGAAAATAGTGGATGGAAATAAAACCTGAATGGAGGTGTCATTCATGTCACCTTTCCAACAAGAAAATTGGATCAAGACAAAGAAATAATTTTTATCCCTTCTTCTAATTTGACTCCTCCGAAGGGAGCATGTAAAATAATGCACCAGCTCGGTCCACAAGGGGGATGAAAAATGCGGGTGGGTGGGAGTGCAACCTAAATGGCGATGGGCCAATGGGGTAGCTTTTCTCGGTCAGTTGGAGATGGATCATTCATGTGACACTTTTCAGTTAGTGTCCCCAAAATTCATATTGGAAAAATCACAAATTATAAGTTGTATTCCAGTCTGCCCATCCAAAGGGAAGGAGAGAGTAATATAGCAAAAAAGATGAGAAAAAACTATTAAGTTTTACAAAGATTAAACCAAATGGGTAGGATTGCGCTAGGCCCCAATAACATCACAATTTGAAATATGTCTAAATGCATCTAAGATATCTGAACTATCTAGATCAAACCGTCTACATACTACGTGACTATCTTAAGAATCATCACCTAACGAGATTAGTGTCCTATGGATTGATTACACTAGGTAGTGCTCTTTATAGAGCAATAGATATGCGCTTCCTAAATTATGATATAAAAAATAATAAAGAAAGTGATATACCATGTCACTTAATATGGTAGGCTTTTGTGCACTATCTCGAAAACTTGTTGAAGTTGGTGTCCATAACACTATATAATTCCAAGGCTAAAGTAAAAAAGAGATGAACTTTTTGCATACCCTTATATTTGGAGACCTTGGATGCATCGCTCCAAGAGGATGGAAAATCATCCCCTCCAAAATTATGTCACATGTATGATATATAACCACAAAGTATGCAACATTAACCTAGTCATCCTAAATGAATCATAACTATGTCGTAACCCGAGTTGACTATAAGATATGTGGGTCATCCACCGTCTTGTGCCATAACAAACATCACATCCATAATGGGATCATAGGAAGCTATATTCCGTCCTTTGAATTGACAACAAGTCATATGGACCCCGTTGCATCTAAGATAATACCACATTCACAAGTGAATAAAGAAGATGCATATGGGTAGATCAAGCCAAAGCAAAACCTCACTAATATAGAAAAGGAAGATGGTGTGAGTTGGAAAATCATGATGAATAGTCGAGCCAAGATTCACGATCATGCAACCTTGGCGTCAAAGCAAGAGTATAGGCAAGCCCTAGTAGTACAAGGAATGGTCGGATCCACTAAGAGAGCCTAGAGCTTGCTCTAATTGTCGGTCCATTAGAGTAGACTGTAGGCTTCTAGTCATATTGGTGGGTAAAGAGCAAAAAGACGGAAGCTCTTTTCATGCCTCCAGAAGCAAAGCATATCTCTTCTGCCGTAATAGTACATGTGGAGGAGATGACGAGCCCTCCACATCTTTAACAAACATCTCAAAGATGGGTCTATATGCAATCATAAACCATGGCCCAATTACAAAAAATACTATAGATGTCGTCTCTTCCATCGATAATAAATCTACCCCTCCACAAAAAATCAGCAAAGATGTTTGTCTTAGTGCCAAATCTCTTATCACACACTCGAAGATCCTTGATCAGATGATGTCACATGCGTGATATGAATACAGCTCAAGGAACAACCGTGCAAAGTAAGTGAATGGTTTGATGAGCAATATTAAAGGAGAATATACCAAACGTCACCTATTACACCTTAGTATAGGAAACTCAACTACATGCAGTGCATCTTTGGCAAGAGATAAGTCCTTCAGCCCTTGTCAAAGAAGCTAGTAATATAGCAAAAAGGATGGGAAGATCCCATCAAGTCATGCATGGATGATAGGATCGAGTTAGCCCCAATAGCATCACAATGGGAAATATGTACTACTACACTTAAGATATTCTAACGATCTCTCTAGATCATATTGTCTACATACAACTAGAGCATTTTAAGAAGCATAAGTCAAGTGATTGCTTTCATATGGATTACACCAACCAATGCTATATGTAGAGGTATAGATAAATAATACCTAAAAAATGCTACACAATATAATAAAGAAAATGATACCACATGTCTCATAGTATAGTAGGCTCTCGCATAGTCTCTCACGAACGTGTTGAAGTCGGTAAACATAGTTCCATATAACTTCAAGGATAGATGAACAAAGAGATGACATCTCTGCATACCCATATATTTGGAGATCTTGGCGCATGCTACTCCACTTGTCGCCCATCCATGAGGATGAATAATCATCCATCCCCTTGGAATTGTGTGTCACATGTAGGATACGTAACCACAACAATAGCATGGTCCTCTCCAACCAAGTATACGTATGCCATAACCTGTGTTGACTACAAGACATACTAATGTTGTTGCATGGACATTCTTTTGCTCTGAAAATGCATAAGCACAAGGTTGTAGAAGAACCATCATGACCCTAATGTGAGATGTTATTCTCTCTTTCTCCTCCTCATCAATCCACATTCAAGCTTATTGCAACGAGTAAAACTCTTACATAAGAAGATTGTGGTATTCAACAATTAAACTGTTTACTTTTGTGCAAACTTCATAGATAGTGGCTTTACAACCTCGATGTGCTCTCAAAAATTTTTCTTAGTTTTTTTCCTCAAGATCTCTTGAAAAAATTCTCTAGTCATACATTGTATCACAAGGTGATATAACGACCTTTGTGTATTAAAATCATTACACATCCAAATACTTCATTCTAATTGCTTTCAAATTTCACAAAAAGATTATTTATCATCCAAGCTTCAACTCTAAAAAGTTCTATTAGTGAAAACTTTTGATACCAAAAGTTATGATCACAGTACTAACTTCGTGACAATAAGTACAATCATACAATTTTTTTTGTATACACAAACTTCAAGCTATTTTTTTGTACTCAAAACCTCTCCAATTAAGTTGAAATTTCAATCCAAACACAAGCATGAGTTGTAAACTATATGTTAGTTGAATCATATCCATAGTAAACTGTATGTAGGTTTCTCATAATAGCCTTGAGTACACTATAGGATCTGAATTTCACTCTTTAACTTCAAATCATCATAATTAATTGACAACCCACTCAATTGCATCCATTCTTGAGCCACCTCGTAGTTCTTGTTGTCAAATTTTCAACTCTTTCCCCAAATATGTGAATGGTAGCCGGCAACACTTCCAAAACTACTCAAAACCTCTAAGTACTTCACATAAGTATCATCATTGGTCCAACTTCACGACCGATAAGAATGAATAGTGACTTTTCTTACCTTTAGTGTGGCCAAATTAGCTCCATATTAACTTCGAGCTTTACAACTTAAATGAACACACTACTTAGTCATCATATAAACACTTTGAGTTGCAATTAATAAAAAGTCAAAGTAACAACTCAAAACCGGCTAAGAATGAATGAAACTACAAAAGGAATAGAAAAATTTATAATTTGAGAATAATACTTCTCGCCAAAATTCCTTATTGTCAACTCATTATGGCTTTCTTTCACTAAACAAAAGGTATGGATTGGAACCTATGTATTTAAAGTTACAATTACTGACAAGTTTAGATCCATAATGTTTAAATTAAATCAAAATGTATATGATCAAATACCAAATCATGAGTTAGGAAACAATTGGAAGAATAATTGCGTCTAGAGATTTCATCACTTGTTACATAAAGTCATATCCAAAGTGATATACTAACCATGTTCAAAAGTGATTGCGATGAAAACTCTGAATGTTAATCACAAATGGATTCAGCATAGGTAAGTCTAGATGATCATATGTAACACTGAAGGCAATGACTCCGGAATGACTTCCAAGATGAGAGATGTATTCTCAAGACCTCTCCTTGCTTTATATACTATAGGACTAGAAAAGTCCGAAATCCAAACTATGTCACATGACTAACATGCGTAGGTTTCATGTTTCATTATCTTATCCTAACCAATCCCTAAAAGATATAGCACACAATCCGATCCACCAATGCATGGTAGCCACCTCGTCATTTACCTTTTGATTTTTTGGATAGTGCACATCACTATCTTGTCTTTTTGTGATCTAGTGATCAATCTACGCTTTGGTTAAATTAACTATGGTTAATCAAGATTGGTTACAAACCTCCCCCCATTTAAGACGCAACGTCCTCGTTGCAAGAAGAGTCAAAAGTCTCTACAAGTATCTTGGCATTTTTTAAGATTTGCCAATGGTTCCCAAGTAGCTTCAAAAGTGGATAACTTTTCCATTGGACTAGATATTCCACTTTTGGGTTCCGATGACCTCTTGTCCATTTCTTGAGAATTCTCTCAATCTCATATTCCTCTACACCATCAATCATGGCTAGTAAAAGAGAAGGTTGAGGAGGGTTGCCAAAGGAAGGAGATCGTGAAGTATGCTTTCTCAAGAGAGACACATGAAAAACATGATGTTTTTATGTGTGTTGGCAACTCTAACTTGTAGGCAACTTCTCCAATCTGTTGGACAATCAAAAAAGGTCCAATAAATCATGGACTTAACTTTCGAACCCCTATTAATGACAAATTAGTAGTAGTGAACCACACCTGATCGCCTTTTTGAAACTCCACATGTCGTCGATGAGCATTGCCATATTGTTTTTGCCGATTTTGGGCAATGGCTAATTTTTGCTTTGCGTGATGCACTCCTCATTGGACTTGTGCCACAAACTCGTTCACCGCTTCAACTTGGGTTGATGGTTCATGCATGTGACCTACACTCACCAAGCTAGATGGTGTGATGGGGTGTCTCCATACATCAGGAAGAAAGGGCTGACTTTTGTGGATGCATTGATTGAGTTATTATAAGCAAACTCAATCAATGGTAAAAGAGCATCCCAACCTTCTTGCTCCTCCTAAGTGAAAGCTCTAAGCATGTCCTCAATAGTTCTATTTGCTCTTTCAGTTTGCCCATCTATTTGAGGATGATAAGCTGTGGACATGGCTAGTTTTGTTTTGAATAGTCCAAATAGGGTTTTCCAAAACATGCTAGTAAATTGAGTGCCCCTATCAGTGATGATAATTGTAGCTAAACCATGTTGAGCAAAAACTGCATCCATATAAATGCGAGCAAGGTAAGGTGCAGTAACTGTATTTGTTGTGGGCCTAATATGGATCATCTTGCTCAATTTATCCACAAAAATGACTATCGAATCATAACATGTAGACACCATTGGTAACTCACATACAATGTCCATTCTGACGTGCTCCCATCTTCTAGTTGGTGTTGGTGTAGGTTATAGTAGACCTGTTGGTTTCTGATTGCTAGCCTTATTTTGCTGACATGCCACACAACTTCGAACATAGCTGGTGATGTCCTCTTTTAGTCTTGGCCAAAAGTATACCCTCTTGACATCTTCAATGTTCTTCTCCACTCCTACATGGCCAACAATAGCTAAATCCTGTGCCTCCTCTAACACTGTTGTACGGAGAACAACAGTGTTAGAGGAGGCACAGATTTAGCAGTTGTACGGAGAACAACATACGAGGATATCCAAATCTTTCCCTTATAGAACGCCAATCCCCGTTCTAAATGTGGTCACCCTACTGAAGGGCTTGTGCAATCTCCTCATCCTTCTTGGTAGCTTGATTTAGGTTCTCCCACCATTCAGAGTGAATCTTCACCTCCGTGATGTGATTAATGCACGTCATTCGTGTCAATGCATCGGCAAACTGCACGATCTTCATGTTGAAACGCTGTCGCCATTCAGCCCAATGAATCTGCCATTTTGAGAGGTCCTTTTGAGTTTCTAAATAAATCAAAGGCTTTTGGTATGTCTCAACCACAACTCCTTATCTCCAAGAAAGTGTCTCCAATGTTTAGTAGCCAACACAATGGCTAACTCCTCTCTCTCTGTGGTATGATAATTTTGCTCCGTCGGCAAAAGTTTCCGTGAAAAGAAGGCAATTGGGTGCCATCCATCTTTCCATTCCTGTTGTAACACTCCTCCAACTGCCACAGCTGATGCATCCGTAGCTAGTTTCGTTGGTCTATCAAGTTCATACCATTTAAGGATTGGTTAATGTAAGAGTGCATCCTTCAAAGCTAGAAATGCAATCTCTTGAGCTATACCCTATTGCCATTTCTACCCTTGGCCTAAGAGATTTGTTAAAGCTTGAGCAATACGAGCAAAAGCTTCCACAAACTTTCTATAGAAGCCGGTTAAACCCAAGAAACTACGTAGTTGAGTCTGATTCTCTAGAACACTCCAATTTTGAATGTCTTCCACTTTGTCACTCATGACTTGGATGCCATAAGCACTAACTCTATGGCCTAAATAATCTACTTGGCTTTTGCCAAACTCACATTTTGACATCTTAGCATACATCTTATTTTCTCTCAACACTTGGAGTTCTTCTCAAAGATGTTTCTGATGATCTTATAAGGACTTGCTATATATCAAGATATCATCTAAAAACACAATCATTGATTTATCTAGATATTTACGAAATATATCATTCATTGGTCCCATGAATGTGGCTGGGGCATTGGTTAAACCAAATGGCATAACTAGATAATCAAAATGTCCATATTTAGTTCTAAAAGCAGTCTTTTGTATATCTTCATCCGCCACTTTGATATGATTGTATACGCTTTTAAGATCAAGTTTGGTGAAATACTTAGCTCCATGAAGTTGATCAAACAAGTCATCCATTCGCGATAATAGATACTTGTTTTTCACCGTTTGTTGATTTAGAGCACGATAGTCCATGCACATCCGCATGGATCCGTCCTTCTTCTTCACGAACAACACTGGAGCTCCATATGGTGACACACTAGGTTGGATAAACTCTTTCTCCAACAACTCTTCCAATTGTGACTTGCATTCCTCCTGCTCGTTTGGTGCAAGTCGATAGGGACTTTTACAAGGAGGGGAACTTCATGGTAAGATCTCTATCTTGTGATCCACTCTCATTCTTGGTGGTAAACCTCGAGGCAAATCATCTAAAAAAACATCTTGAAACGCGTTCAAGATACAAGTTAACTCCTCATGTATAAAAGATTGCTCTTTTGGAGCGCTTACATCTCTGATTAGGCCCAAAAAATATACATCTTTGTGACTGATAGCGGTTCTTTCTATCACGTATAGAGGTAAGTTTTTTTGTTCCGATCTAAATCTATCTCCAAAGATCCTCCAACTGATAGTTTTTACTATCTTCCTTCGCCAATCTACCTAAAGATTATATTTTTCCATCCAAGACATATCCAAAATAGCACATACCCAAAATAACATCATAGTGAGCTAATCGAGTAACTCTCCACTCCAACAATTCCTTGTATTGCCCAATCTTCAACTCCACTTTCCTAGAAATGCCCTCAATGCTCTCTATTTGCCCGTTTGGCAACTCTACCTTTTCATTCTCATCTTTCTCTAAAGATAATCCCAACTTTATAGCAATAGATCGAGATAGGAAATTTTTTGTAGCTCATGGATCAATCAATACTCTCACTTTTACTCCTTCTATCTCGCCATGTGTCACAATCAGACATGTTTCCTTCTTTCTCAAACCATTTACCTCATGTTTTTGCTTCCTTCCCTTGCCTTTATTCCTTTTCATCAAACTAGTAAGGCAACAAGGCAAGGTTACAGGTGCTTGTCGTTTCCCGAGTTTCCATCAGTCACTTTGTCTCCACCTTCAAGATTGTTGAAAGCTCGTCGATAGGGAGGTCGAGCTCCTCTTGCTAGAACGCAGATTCGTCAATTCATGGCGATATGACCAAACCTTCCACAATTATAGCATTGCCTCATTCTCGTCTTCCCTCCACTCAGTCTCCTCCTCTTGAATTTGCTTCTCGATGAGTATTCGAGTTGCGACGATCTCCTCCTTGTGCGTTCACTCCCCTTGGAATGAAATCTTCTCTCCTCCTTATGTTGCCCAACTCCATAGGCATTGGTCCATAGTATTGATTCGTGGGAACTGATACCTCTCCACCGTTGTGGTAGACGTTGGACATTCATTGTGCACAAGCAATAGCCTTGTTCAAGTTGCTTGAATTAACCCGAATCACCTCATATTAAATCTTTTTCTTCAATCTTCTCTTGAATAAATCAAGGGCTTCAGCTCCACTCATATCTTGTATCAGAATTCGAAGATCTCAAAATTCCTCAATGTACTTTCCACCCTTCCCTTCTGTTCAAGTTTCCACAACCTCATCCGTTCCGTGATGATGGGATCAACTGCTTGAAAATTCTGAAGAAGACCTTATTTCATTGCACTCCAAGTAACTTGTTGGCTTGACTCATTGAGCTCCATCACCCAATCCTGAAACCAAGTAGATGCTTTCTCCAACAACAAAGTACGAACAAAAGGACCTGCAATGTGATCGTTGATATTGAACAAAGCAAGATGGTACTCCATTCTCTTAATCCAACCTTCCAAAACTTCCATGGTTCGACTTCCTTGGTAAGGTTCTATCTTACAAGCTTTTGTCATCTTCAAAATCATGGACGTCTGAAGATCTAGCTCTCTCGCTAGTTGTGCCAATTGGGGTTCAAGAGCACGTGCTCTCACTGTTTCTTCACTCTCCATCATTGATGATGACGTCTCTATCTCCATTTGAGTTTGTCTCATTCTCTCATTTTCCATTTCTCTCGTTTTGACTGATGTCTATTCTTGAGCTTACTCTTGTACTTGAGTTTGGCTTTGCTCAAATGCGTTTCTCAAATCTCTCATGAATCATTTCTCTCAAAGCGTCCTCCATGATTCGTCTCCGTCCATTCTCTCTCAGTTTAGGATTAAGATGAACACTCTTTAATTTCTCAAGATTGGCAACACGAAAGGAATAGGTGATGCTATCACCTCGTGGTAATACTCCTCTCCAAAGTTTCTAATAACTAGGCTCCAAAACATAGCTTTAGGATGATACACACAATAGATTTCACACCGTGTGTTGAATCTCACCAGTGGTGGTCTATTGAGGTCTATCTCTAAACTAAAATGTATATTGTGAGATCCCAAGTAACATCGTAGGTGACTATAGGTAAAATAACCGGAGCTCGAGATCTCATCACTTGGTCCATGAAGTTGGCACCAAAATGATAAAGCAAATACTGAGTCAACCTTGCTCTCTCTATGTATAATAGTTTGACATGAAAAGGATTAAGAAATGGGAATCTCGGTACTATTCTATCTCCCCCATCCATAACCTGCACCCACAATAACCCCCTTCCACTACTTGCGACTCAATGGCCCTTTGCCCAAATTTTTAATAAACACTCTCTCCTCAAATAATTGTACCAACCGATACTATTCTTCCAAGAGGGGTGATCCACACTCATAGAACCATAAGCCTGCTCTGATACCATTGTAACATTGAAGTCAATGACTCCGGAATGACTTCCAAGATTAGAGATGTCTTCTCAAGACCTCTTCTTACTTTATTGTAACACTAGGGAAGTGAGGAGAGACCACTCGAATAGCTCAAGGAATTCTGAAGTTGAGAGATACCTCAATGGTTTCTCTTTCTCTATATATAGTCCTCAAAAAGGTACAAACAAGATAAGGTTACACAACCACCATCCACTCAATTTCTCGTGGATCGATGACGTGGCGGTCATCCCTATGAGCACATGGATTGCTGACGTGTACTCCAACTAACACACAAGAAACACAATCTAAAGAGCACACGGATTGCTGACGTGGCACCTTTAGATACTCCACTAATAGTCAACTCAAGACTATATATCTCCTCCTTGCGTAACCTCTACTTTAGTTCTCACTAACTAAAGATGGTTACATTTATATACTGTAGGACTAGAAAAGTCCAAAATCCAAACTATGCCATATGGCTAATATGTGTAGGTTGCATGTTTCGTTATCTTATCCTAACCAATCCCTAAAAGACGTCTAGCACACAATCCGATCCACCAATGCATGGTTGCCACCTCGTCATTTACCTTTTGTTTTTTGGATAATGCACATCATTATCTTGTCTTTTTGTGATCTAGTTACCAATCTACGCTTTGGCTAAACTAACTATGGCTAATCAAGATTGGTTACATCATATTGTCCTTTATCCATGTCCCATGTCGGCTCCAATACAATAAGATAACTCACTCCTTTATTAGCAAAGCAATCTTCTAAATCTCTCCATTCCCCTTTGCATCTTGATCATGCTTTCTATTAGACAAGGTTCAAGATAATATCTCTTGGAGCCTTATCAATATCATCACCTTACAAAGTCAATCCAACCATGGACTCTTAACAATCTTACAAAGAGCCGTTAGTCATCATGACATAAAGTATCATAGTCAGAAAAACAACTTTGAGGATGACATATGTAATCATCTTCTCATAGTAGTCGCATCACAACACGACAACACTCTCTCAATGTGAGATATTCTTTTTGTGTCATAGCAAACACCACATCCCTAATGACATCATGGGTAGATATCTGATGTACTCCAAATGGACAACGTGTCATATGGATCATGTTGCATCTAAGGTAGTATCGCACTCACTGCTGAATAAGATGGATGGACCAAGGTACAGATGTAAATATATGGAGCTATGGACACCGACTTCGACATGTTCTTGAGGGAGTGCACGAGAGCTTATCATACTAGGCGGCATGGGTTATCACTCTCTTTAGCTTACTAAATAGCCTATTTTAGGCAACATGTTTCCATTGAGTTTAGGGTTTAGGAGAGTAATCCAGGCACGAAAGTAACCAGAGCCAAAGGTTTTTCTAGTCAGTAGAAAGCCCATCAACATCAGTTCATACTTCACTACCCAGGTCAACAAAATTACGGCTGACGTTGATAACACGCCTTTCCCACAATCCATAATTGCCAACGGATTAGCCTGGATTCGGGAGACAATGGTTGCTGATGTAGTGCCTGCTGTGACAAGAAATTACGGGCTAACGACATATTCCAACATCACCATGCCAAGAGGAAAGACGAAGTAAAATATCAAAAGGGATGGGAAGACCCCATCAAATCGTACAAGGAAGGAACCAAACCGGTAACATGGGGCTAGGCCCCATGCCAAGAGCGCCGAGGCTCTTCTCCGGTTCACTTCGCTTCACTTAAACTGAACTGAACTGAATTGAAAAGAAGAACGGCAGTGACCACCCAGGATTGAAGAGGTTGTGTCAGAGTCCTCCGGTGGATTTCCGTCGAACTTTTGTCTGCAGTAGAGAGTGCAGCGCATTCATTCTGTGAACTGATGTGACCAGCTCAGTGAAATTCCTGAAGTGGACTCTCGGATTTTGGACTGTAGTTGAACTTGCCCTTCTCGAGGAAACATATAAAAACGAGCACTATACAAGGAGGGACTGACATGCATATGACAGGGAGATCTTTGTCCACTTGACGCTAGATTTGTACCACTTGCTCTATGTGGTGTTCATGCGTTTATGTTTATGCAAGTTGAGGAGAATGATGTAAGGATACATGAAGGAATGAAATCAAACTTGCAAAGCACATGAATTCGATTAAAGATGTCAAAGAATCAACATAATGCTCTCTTTACTTTTTGGGTTATGATTCAATTTGCATATATTGTAGAATTGGTGACATGCTGTAGCTACCTCATCACCTGTACTTTTATGCACCATATAGAATCAGTTGTGTATCTATACAGTTCTGAATCTAAATACTCCAAATGGAGTTGTGAGCCCCTTGCAGAAGGGATTTACAACTCCATTTGGAGTATAGTTGTGATTGTTTAAATTATCATATTTTTCTGCTTCAATTAAAATCGAAATGAATTTTTTTTAAAAAATAAGTTTGTCGAGTCTCATTGGATATAAAATGTTAGCCCGTGATCACATTGAATAGCAATGTAAAAACTGAATATTACTCGTAGAGGCCGTACAAATTTTAACTCAGCTTCAATATCCAATCATTCTCCATCGAAGACATACTTTTTTCCCCCAATGATTTAATATGAAATTTTGATTTGATTTTAATTCTATTGTACACTTTCATATTTCTAATATTGAAATTTTAAATCTTTGTATTGATATTTCAATTCTGTGTTTGATTGATATTTTATCACAAATGTAGTAAAAAGCTCACGTTTGAATTGAACAAGATATAGATTGAGACAAGAAAAAATTCATAATTTCTCAATATTGTTGAAAAAAATAATTTGTGCTAAAGGCCATATGTTGAGGTTACAATTGTATTACATCATACACATATAGAAAAAAAATCTTTGTATTCCATAACCTTCATATGTGAGTAGGGTTTGAGCTTTACTTGAACTTGCAAACTTTTATTGCGATATGCGTGAGGATTCATCACTATTGCAAAAACCTTGACAAACCTAGATCAAGAGTGCCATTGGAGAGATGAATAAGAGAGAGCTTTTATTGAGTTCAAGGAAAGTTGACATATGCTCCTATTTTGAGAAGACTAGTGAGAGGTCATCTTTTTCAAGATACTGAGTAGAGTATGTTATGTTGGCAGCAGTGCTCACCCAACATGATGATGAGGGGAAGAAGTTTGTCATATAGTTCTTATGAAGGAGAATGTTTGGCATGTGTTGGGGTGGTGGCACATTTCGAGACATTCCCTAACAACCTATTCGTCTTGGTCATATTCTTACTTATTCCACATATTTGTATTCGGTAAAACCAGACTTCATCTGAATATTGTGCACTATTATTCCAAAAACAAAAAAACAAGCTCAAATTCTCTAACTAAAATCCCACATACGTCCACCCCTAGCTATGAGCGCACTGCGAATATCACTACGCATAGTATTTCTTGATATTCCACCCGTTCACCCTAGTGGCAAATAGAGGTAATCTTAGAGAGCGCAATTCGTGAGACATGCTCATGAGAAGTTAGTTCATTTTGGAATGAGCGGACATATAATTTATTTCAAAATGATTATTGTTGGAGAGGTATGCAAACTGAGGTGTAACAATTTGTGACTAGAGGTGTAATAGTTTGTGACTAGATGTATAGTATGATGTGTTAGAGCATCATTCAATGACTATACACCACAATTACATCTTCTATCCATTATGGTACTTGGTTATGATTGGAGCTTGATTTTGCATAACCTGTACCATTGACTATACGTCATCATAGATATACTCTATACACATCCTCGTGCCATTGATTTATTTGTAGACCTCAACAAACGATGACTCTCATCTTTGGACAGAATTTTTTGATTAGGTTTAAATTATGTTTGAAAATATCCTTCAGTGATTCTAAAATCATAGGGTTATTGCAGATCTTTTCCTCTGATTTCCTTACACCGAATCAAACTAAATTCTTTTCCTGAAGATATTTTCAAGGTTATCATCACCACTATGATCTGTGTTTCCAATGTTTGTTACATAAAGGATACAAAGGAAGTAGCTAACGGACATTCTTGGGCTCCTTGGCAAAACTTCATCCTCGTGCATGGTGCTTATTTACAATTCCACTTGGGTACCAACTTCTTCAATGCCAAGGAAAAAACAAGAGGATAAAAAGAATGCGTACGGCTTAGCAGTTGCATGGTCAATTGCACTCGATACACAACAATTTCGTAAGGGACAAAACGTCGCACTGCTGTACGCCCTATGTGAGGTGCGGTGTGCGGCTTAACAGTTCCGGCATAGTTTCCCAGCTGTTTGCTTCTTCAGTCCAAATTTGGTTGGAAAATCGAAAGGTCGCTACAGATCACACTGGACCGTTGGCCCAGGCATTCCATGGGCACACTCGCGCACAAATAACAAACCTTCGAGTCCCTCGGGAAACGTAGAATGCAGCTAAGGCGTGAAGTGGGAGTGTTCTTCACGTAAGAAGAGAGCTTCTCTCTCTGAATTGGACGTCGTTGCACTTTCTACTGACATTTAGGCAACACCGGTGGTCACGAAATCGATTGGATCACATATAGCGGTCTGCTTCACTCCGACGAGTAAGTGAATAATCTCCGCTGAATTTATGAGGTCGGACCATCATGTAGTGAGATTTTAGAGTAAACTTTTGAGACGGGAATTTCTACCAACTCAGTCAAAGGCAATCGCACTTTTTCAAAAGACGCTCAGCTGAAATCCCATGTACAGCTTGCTGTGAAATTTCCGTGTATATATACCGGGGTTGAGATTTTAGTAACGATTTGTGAACTCTTATTTTGGAAATAATACCATACTTTCCTTGAATGGACTGACAGTGGACGAAAATGTTGATCTCGTGTCAGCGGCGTGGGTAGAGTTTTTGCAAAAGAATACTGGTTCCGATAGATCTGTTCATTTGCTAATGTCTGAACTTACCATAAACAGCTTGAAGATTAAGCTGTGCAATACTCATGTCAGCCCCGATGGATATGGCTCCAATTTCGTTTATGAGGTCTGAGGAACCATCCGACATGTGACCCACCGATCCGTTTCCCAGCTCGCGACAGTACCTCTCGATTGTGATGCTTCCTTCAATTTTCAACGGATAAAACTTTTGCTCAATTTGATCAACTCGCGGTCGGAATTTCCCTACACATGAAATGTTCATTCAGCTGTCGTGATAAAAGGTCAAACAATGACCTTGAATTACCCTCTGACTAGCAGGCGGTCGGCTGAGGTCACCACATTCGGTTGTTTCGTGATAGTACACATTCGCCCTTCAGAAGGGATAAAGGTATGCTCATCTTATTCAGCGACAATCCGATTCGACTGTACGTTCGTTGTTCGTTCAGCCGGTGACAGGGCGAACGATGGCTGAGAAACATAGTTTGGGTAGTTTACAGTTTGTGTCAGACACAAACGGCCTACATCTCGATAGTGATCTTTCTCGTCGCTGTCTCAGTACGAAGCGAATTCTGCGTTTCCATGCAGTAACGTTCTCCCTGTGCGTCGATTTCTCGATGTGCTCATGAATCAGACCGTAGACTCTAAACTAAATCCACGTCGAAATTAAATCATTGAGCTCTCCAGTAAAGTCTGTGTCATCCAAGATCTCGGCTGCAGCTACACAGCATGAAACGCGTAGCCTCCGCTTGCCAGGGTACCTGTACCTTTCCACGAGTCAGCTGTATCCCATCCACCTGTACCTCCGCTGGGAGTTTCCTAAATCTAGTTCAAACACCTCGACCCTGAGCTTCATGGGTCTGATTTCAAGTCATCCATAACTTCGTCCGCCATCAGCATCACCAAAGAGCGGTGGGAAAATGTCTCCATGTTAGTTGCTTTCACGTTGAAAGCTACTAAAGCCACTATCATGGAGTCAGATTCCCATCGTCTTGTGCATTCTCTTCCGCCCTCCCTGCCACTTCGTCTACCTTGACGATAGCCCGACGGTTCGTTAACAACGGTCTCGATAGCAACCGGGCAACTACAATCCGCAGAATCTCTCGCGCTCTGATCCTTTTCCTGCATCAAATTCGTACTCGGTTTTAGTCACACGTTCTTCGTTGACAGCGACACCAGGACAAGATGACTCCACGGCCGCGAGTGTTACCATTACGGAAAGTACACAGCGCACGTCAATCAATATCTTCCCGCGATCCGAATCGAATTGCTGAAACAGAAAGACACACATCTCGGTCAAAGCTCAACCGATCTCGGAGCTGCTCTCGACTCAGGTTCCACGAGCGCGCCATCGTTGCCAACCGTGTCCCATGAGGGTACAATAATCATGGACACCGCCACCGGAACGAATCATAAGAAATCAATCTACACGCAAATGCGCCCCCGCAGCCCCTGGCCACGTTGCCCTCGGACTCGGACTCGGATCTGGGTGCCAAAAGTCGACGACGGCGACCAGAACCTTCGCTTCCCAGCACAAAGAAGACGACATTCTCGTTCGCCCAAATCGATTGGCTTAAATAGCCACGTCAATCAGCGCCTTTCAAGCTGTTGCCCACACGCTGCCTCATCATCTCTTCGCTTTGAGCTTTGGACACAATTGCCGACCCCTCAACGTTTTGAGCAACAAAAGCCGAAAGCGGAGCTGGAAGTGGGGCGGAAGCAGTAGAGCCCGCCAATAAAAGCTGGAAAATCAAATGTGGAAAACGGGCCAATCAATGACCGGGGGAGGGGGCCAGGTGACGTACGCCCGGCCGAGAAATGACGGGCCGAGCGACCAGTCAGCACCTCTGCCGCCGACGTTGTCGCATTATTTGGCTTATCGTCGAGCAGCGGGAACCTGAGCTGGAGGCGGTGGACAGTATTTAACTTTGAGAGTGCCGCTCTTTGCCATCCGGCCAATTATAGAAGAGTTGACGATTTGACGGATGGTGAGGGAGCGGCTTAGTGCCAGCACCGTAGAAGGAGCTGTATCTTCCACTCCTGCTCGCCACAAGAGCAGCGTTCGTGCGGAGCGGCCGAGATGCTCTTGAAACGCGAGAACTTTGAATGGAGACCAACGGCCTAGGGTAGCCGCGTAGCCTGGGCGGAGCAGCGACCGGTCGATTCGAATTTCGACCCTGATTCCGCTCCTGACCCGGTGCGGTCAGAGTTAGAGCCGAAACAGAGTCACGATCGCGCTCAGTCCGTCAGTGCAGGCAATCGTTGCAGTGGCAGGTGCAGGGGCCGTAGGTTCGTTCCGTGGGTCGACAGAGACAGGCAGATGGAAGAGGAAGAAAGGACTGAGTACTGGTTGACACAGAAGAAAGAATAATTAAAAAAGGAGAATGAGGTGATTGGATATGCGCTCGCGCACTCTGTGTGATGGAAGGGAGGGTAGATAATGGCCAAAATAGGTGAGATATGATGGCCAGAGGGGAAGAAAAGAGAAGGCGAGCTTTATGACGAGATGAATTCTTCCTACATGTCGTCAGAGAGAGGGACATGACGGCAGAGGAAGTGGTGGAAGTTCGTGTTTGCCATAACCAATTAAAAACTCCCTAATGTCAGCTCTGAATCTCTAATGAGGGTGGGGGTAAACTGACACCGAGGGAAATTCGCATAATCAATCCCTTGTCGTTCTTCTTCCTTTCCACAGAGTTCGAATCAAATAATGGTAATTGTAAAAAAACGCGCATCGGACTTCTGAGAGCCACAATACGAGAGGTATGATACATCATTCATTTTCTAAGATGTAGGCTTCTCATGTTGACATGGACCATTGAAAAAATCGCATAACACTTGTTTCCAGTGATGCTGAAGTTTACGATCTCTTCGGTCCTTTCAACTCACACGTGCTGTGCCCAGGATCCTTAAGTACTGCACAATCAATAGTCTAGCCACTACCTTGGCATTTGAAGGTGCCCTTATTTGCTTCAGCATGATCAGGCTGGTGGAAAGCGCTTCAGTCCATTCATTGGACTGAAGTCACGGAACTCCGTCTAAATTGAGGCATTCTGTTTTCTTTCAAGTGTGACATTCGAGAATCAAACTTGAAAATCATCACCTAATTACTGACATATCTCGAACTCCCCATCAGTTGAAGAACATCGAAACATGAGCTCCGTTGAACCTTTCTTGGTCTTCTCGTTTTCTTTGAAAGATATTTAAGGTCGAGGAGGGGATCATGAAAAACAAATGCTAGTTTGAATCCGATGGCCTCTTGCTGACCCCCAGTCGCGCCAGGGAAGTGCAATTGATAATCCCAGGACAAAAAAGTTTATCAACTAAACGTTAAACATCACCGACAGCTTGGAGCCGGAATTCTGCCGGTATACGACCGGTAAATATATCAGGTACCGATTCTTCTTGTCAATAACCTTGACTTGCAGAAGTCCGGTAGATACCCGAATAGGTTGAGCACGAACACCTTAAAACTTGAAACTCTGGAAGGTGCCAACCACGGATGTTTTCTACTCAAACCTTGCGTCATTGCAGGAATATCTTCTCTTCAAACTTTATTTGACATTACCTCCAAAGAACAGTGGCAGAAATAAGATTCACAAGTAGGATTGCCACACCTGTACGACTGAATTTGTAATCATTCTGCTGTGAATGCAACCAAACATGTACGGCAATTCGTTTCAGAAAATTAATGGTTAGAAAGGGAGCGGACCTTTCGTATGAAATGAAACTTTCATTTCTTGAAACGAATACCGAATAATATAGCAAAAAGGATGTGAAGATTAATAAAGGTGATATAATTCAAAAATATGCACAACTCCACCAATAAGAACTTCTGTCGAATTGGGATCATCTTGCGTTCGATCTTCCAATCACGTCATCAGATCAGAATGTGGTGATCTCACCACAAAATCAGATCAGGGCAACCATTGTTCCATTTCACTCCACGATTCCCGTTGAATGACAAGTTGCCCATATTATTAACGTTGAAGAATATCATGGACATGTTTCGTCATTACCAAGATGTTTGCGTTCCGCTTGGAAAATAAAAGAGAGGCTGTACCTTGATAAATTCATCATTACAACTTCAATAGATAAGCAATATATTGGAAAAAATAATATATTCTGCAATAATAACTGTTAATGCGTTTATTCTTTATAATTGTGAATAAAAGAAATTATTTTGAACCTTTGCCAAATATGATTTTTTTTCACGTAAACTCCAGATAAAATTGAACACCAAATTTATTTAGTGAACATATTTGATTTTCCAAAATATCATAAGTCATATTAAAATATCGGATTATTATTATTTTTGAAAAAAAAACGTAATATAACAACCTGATAGATAATAGAAAAATCGAAAATAAAAAAATCTATGTGAGACAATATCTTATATTAAGCTTAACGCTGAAACAAAAATAAATAGAAGTTAATAAAATATATTTTTTCATTATATAATGCTCAAATATTACGCACTTGATATAAAACATAAAAATCTCATGTATCAGATTTAAATACCTTCAATATATATTTTTTCATTATTCACTAAAACAAATATTATAATAAATAGTAAACATGTGACCCCTTTGATAAATATTTTGGAGATAAAGTATTGTTATTTACATTTCTTATGATTGATATACCTTCATCTTGATTTCTTATTTGTGAACTACGTTTTTTGTGTTAGTGCTTTGTGTGTTCCGATAGTGAAGCTAGATTTATCGACCAATGTAACAATCCATGTTAACTCTATGTGAAATAGAATTTGCAGACCTGTAGACTAGGTGAGTGCATGTGGTGATAGCATGTTTCAAGTTGTCCTTGTGGTGTTTGTACAATGTATATGTAGCATCTTGTGATGCCTCATATACCTTCTATTGCGATTTCTAGTTCCAATTGGAGATATGTTGTTGTACGGTTACTGTGGTAATACACTAGTGTCGCAATGGAGTTTTGGACATTTTGAAGGAGATATTGCTAGGGTTAGCAGTGGGTGCATATGTAGCGGAGTGAGGTACCAACCTTGGCCTTGAGGTTCACATCAGACTTTGATTTGGTGTCAAAGAGTGATAGAGCTAAGCTTGGTGATATCTTAGAGTGTCTCCCCACACCGTTAATATGGGACTTGGACGATATGTATGGAGTCACAAAGGATCCCAAACACTATTTACGTAGAGTTGGTACTATTGAGTTGGATGATTTCATATATGAGTTTGACTTATGGTGTGATTTACCGCAGATGTGCAACTCTATGTTGTTTATTCTGTCTATGGTTTGGAAGGGATTATTCCTAAATTGGAAGGGTATGCCGATGGATTATTATCATGAGTTACGGAATGAACATGTAACCAATTTTAGTTAGTGAGAACTAAAGTAGAGGTTACGCAAGGAGGAGATAGATAGTCTTGAGTTGACTATTAGTGGAGTATCTAAAGGTGTCACGTTGTCGTGTTGTGACGCGGCTACTATGAGAAGATGATGACATGTGTCATCTTCAGAGCTGTTGTCATGACGGCGATACTTTAGGTTAAGATAACCGACGGCAACCAGTAAGTCAAGTTAAGAGTCCACCGTTCGATCAACTTTGTAGGATCAGGATGTTGAAAAGGCTCCAAGAGATATTATCTTGGACCTTATCAGATATAAAGCGCAATCATGATGAAAAGGGTATGGGAGAGAGCTAGACACATCACTTTGCTGACTAAGGAGCTTATCTGATTGAAGTGGAGCCGACATATGACATGGATAGAGGACAACATGATCCTCCAGATGTACCGATGCCCAATCCATTTGTGATCAACATCCAGTGTCTTCATCATGATCACTTTCGGATGTGGTTAGTGTATCATTTTGGAAATAACTTTCTGCAACAAGTGATAAACTCTCCAGACCCGATTATTCTTCCAGTTGTTTCCTACGGCGCGATTTGGGAAGTAACGATTAATACGTTTTGATTTAGTTTGGGCGTTATGGATCTGAACTTACCAGTAGTGGTGGCTTTCAACACATGGGTTCCAATAGTGGAGGTTCACTCTAGAGAGCTCTACTCCACTATTGAGATATTCCAAGCACCCGAGGTATGAGTGGAGACTAGATATAAAACGGTTGATAAGAAGGTGAAACCGATAGCTGTTCCTTTACCAAATGACTCAAAGGAACAAGTCAAAGAAGTTTAAAATAGAGAAAGTAACTTGAGGGATCCTAGTAAAATGGGACACAAGTTTACTGAAACCACTATGAAGTAGTTGAAGATTGGATTTGATGGTTTCCTTCTTGCAAATGAGGAAAGGTGTTTCAAAGAGATGCTTGCTAGGCATGGAAAAGCATTTTCTTTTGAAGCAAAGGAGATAGGGTGTTTGGATCCAAATGTAGTAGCTCCCATGATCATTTTTACTGTGCCTCATGCGCCTTGGGACTTGAGACCAATCCCAGTACCTAGAACCCATCTTCCAAAACTCATTGAGTTTTTGAAGGAGAAGATGAGGATGAGGATTTTGGAGCCGTCCTTTGCACCATATTCCGGTCAATGGTTACAGTGCCAAAAAAGAATGGATCACTATTATTCATTCAAGACATGCAACCGGTGAATCAAGTGACTATCAGGAATATGGGGGTGGGACCAATTGTGGACGAGTTTGCAGAAGCCTTTGCAAGGAGAGCTATCTACTCCATGGGGGATATTTACTCTGGGTATGATCAGTTTCAACTATCAGAAGGAAGCAAGGATGTTACCACAATGAGAACACCATTAGGGTTGGTGAGAATGTGCACACTACCACAAGGAACGACGAATTCTGTAGCACACATGATGAATGGGATGAATAGAGTTCTTCGGGATTTTATTCCGGAGAAGACTATGCTTTTTCTAGATGATGTGTCAATCAAAGGATGTACAGAAGAGGAGAAGGATGGAACCATCGATCAAAGGGTCTGAAGTTTGTGAAGAATCACATTGAAGATTGTGAGAGGATATTATCTCGATTGGAGGAGGTTCATCTTACATTGTCAGGAGCAAAATCTATATTTGGGGTGCGGGAGGTTGTCATTGTTGGTCATTTGTGTGGATGGTACGGCAGAAAACCACATCCCAACAAGGTGGATGTTATTCAAAGGATGCGCGAAATCTGCAACTCCTTGACATAAGTGAGGTGGTTTTTTAGGTCTTTGTTGTGTTCTATCACATATGGATTCCTCACTATGCTCATATAACAGATCCGTTATATGGGTTGTTAAGGAAAAATCAGTAATTTGTATGGGAGAATAGACATGTAGAGGCCATGAGGAAGTTGAAGAGGTGTATGTCATCACCTCCGGTTTTGCGAAGGATAGAATATCATGGTAACAAGCCAGTGATATTGACGGTGGATACCAGTCCTATTGCCATAGGGTGGGTCGTGGGGGCGGGATGGCGAAGATGAAGGGAGTATGTATGCTGTGAGATTTGGAGCCAAGGTCTTGAGTGAAAGACAACGAAGTTATCCTCAGGTGAAGAAGGAATTATGGGGTGTTGTTACGGCCATGAAGTCGGAAAGGAACTACCTTATTGGAACACATGTGATTGTGGAGACGGATTGTTTACCATTGCTGGGGATGATCACCAATTGCAATACACCGGATATTGCAATGTTGACGTGGATAGCATACATCAAGACGCTAAATCCGGAGTTCAAGCATGTGGTAGGGAAGGATAACAAGGTGGTAGATATGTTGTCAAGAGCTAGATATGAGAGAGAAGAAGAAATAATTGATGATACTGATGATGTTAAAACGACATTTTATTCTGTGGCTCATCATGAAGAAGTAACACAAAGTTTGGAGATGTTTCTTGAGGATTTGTATGAGGGTGAGTGGTTAGATATTGAAAAATATCTCAGCACACTAGCACGACAAAGCGGTTGGAGTGATCATGAGTTCAAACATGTAAGAAGGATGGCCTACAACTACATGTTACAAGATGGATACCTATGGAAGAGACCGAAGCGGAAGGGTGACATGCCACATCGTGTGATTTGTGGAACGGAGGCTCAATAGGAGTTGATGCGGGAGTTTTATGAAAGCTTATGGGCAGGCCACAAGGGAATATATGCCTCTTTCATGAAATTGAAAGAGAGATATTGGTGGAAAAACATCTACAAGGATGTGGTAGGATTTGTGGAGACTTGTGAGACATGTCAGATGTATTCTGTAATCCGACACCGTGATGGTTTGCATCCTACATATCCACTTGCTATCCATTACAAGTGGGTTGTGGATTTGGTGGTCATGCCGATGGGATAAGGGCAGATGAGGTATCTGGTGTTAGCGAGGGAGGATCTATCCAATCAAGTGGAGGGGAGAGCACTACGATAAAAAACAACAGAATGGGTTTGCAGATTTCTTTTGGAGTATGTTGTGTGTCGTTATGGATGTGTTGGGAAGATAATCGTTGATCGAGGAGAGTTGAATGCTCAAGAGGCACGTGACTTCTTTGAGAGATGTGGAGTCAAAGTTCTCTCTCACCACTTTATAATCCGAGAGGAATGCGAAGAGTGAGTGGGGTCATCCACCTATTATCAAAGCAATTGTGAAGTCATGTAGGAGAAAGGCTGGACAATGGCCTTGTTTGTTACCTTTTGCATTATGGGCTGATCGTACAACCCATAGCTCTGTGACCGGCTATATGCCATCAGAGTTAATGCAAGGCCAAAAGCCGATTATGCCAATAGAGGAAAACCACATGGAGTGTGTTGCCTTGGAAGGATAATCTAAGTAGAGAAGATCTTTTTAGCGTCTGCTGATCGGCCAATTTGGAGAGGAGAACGGAGGATGTACAATTGGCAATGGAGAGACTTAGAGAGGCACGCCTTAGAAACAAGGACAGATTTGACAAACGTCATAGGCTGAGACCAAAGGAGGTTAAAGAAGGTGATTGGGTGTTGGTGTATGACGACAGTCTGGATAACCAACATAGCACCTTGAGGAAGTTTTCAAAGAGGTGGTTTGAGCCATATGTGGTGATCAATGTCCATGACAATGCTACTTATTCGCTAAGAGAGTTGGATGGTACAAAGTTGAAGGTACCTTTTGCAGGAAAGCGAATAAAGATCTTCAAAAGTTTGGATAAGAAGATCAACCTCAGCCAACTCGAGGAGGAGTTTGACCTTTTTGGTGAAGATGAGTCATATGGGGAGGATCTAGCTGGAGCAGAAGATGAGGTTGATCTAATCTAATGCCGCGCACACCTTGTTAACTTTTGGTGCATACCGGAGGATGCACAAGTTAAGAGGGGATGGATGTCGTGTTGTGACACATCTACTATGAGAAGATGATGACATGTGTCATCTTCAGAGCTGTTGTCATGACGGCGATACTTTAGGTAAGGATAAACGACGGCACACTGTAAGGTTGTTAAGAGTCCACCGTTGGATCAACTCTGTAGGGTCAGGATGTTGAAAAGGCTCCAAGAGATATTATCTTGGACCTTATCAGATATAAAGCGCAGTCTGGATGGAAAGGATATGGGAGAGTGCTAGACACATCACTTTGCTGACTAAGGAGCATCAATGATCGAAGTGGAGCCGACGCAGGACATGGATAGTGGACAATATGATCCTCCCGATGTACCGATGCCCAATCCATTTGTGATCAACATCAGGTGTTTTCATCGTGATCACTTTCGGGCGTGGTTAGTGTATTATTTTGGAGATAACTTTCCCCAACAAGTGATAAACTCTCCAGACCCGATTATTCTTCCAGTTGTTTAATACAGAGCGATTTGGGACGTAACAATGTACATTTTGATTTTGTTTGGGCGTTATGGATTCGAACTTAACAGAAGTGGTGGCTTTCAACACATGGGTTCCAATCCATCACTATTGCTTACCGAAAACAAGCCATAGGGAGTTGATTGTTAGGAACTTTGGCAAGGAGTATTATTCTCAAGTTATAAACTCCCCGGTTCCGTTTGTAGTTCCGTTCATACTTAGCCGGTTTCGAGTTGTCATTTTGACTCTTTTTTAGTGGCAACTCGTATTGTGTATATGATGGCTAAGTAGTGTGTTTAGGATAGTTGTAAAGCTCTAAGTTAAAATGGAGCTAATTTGGCCACACTAGAATTCAAAATAACACTCTTCATTCTCATTGGTCTTGGAGTTTGGGCCAATGAGGGCACTTGGGCAACTTCTTCAAGGTTTTGAGGCATTTTGGAGACCTTCTAGGGGACATTTGAAGATCTGAGGATTGGGTTGCAGAGCTGAAGGGATGAGCTACAACGTGGGTTCAAGAACGGATGGATTTGAAGGATTTGTTATTATGAAATAGTCATTCAAAGATAGAGTAAAAAATTTAGACCTTTGAGTGTATTTGGGGTGTTTCCGAGAATCTTACTAGAGTTTTGGGAGATTTGAGTTGAATGTGATATAATTTACGACTCGAGCTTGCGTTTGGATTGAAATTTCGACACAATTGGATGAGTTTTGAGTACGGAGTGATAGCTTGAAGTTCGTGTATAGAGTCAGAGTTGTAGGATTGTAATTATTGTCACGAAGTTAGTACGGAGATCATATCTTTTGATATTAGAAAGTTATGTCAATAAAACTTTGCACAATTCAAGTTCTGATAATGAGTGACCTTCTCATGAAATCTGGGAGCAATTGAAGTCAAGGATTGGGATGTGTGATGGGATTTGTACACAGGGGTCTGCATATCGCCTTGTGATACAATGTGCAAATCAGCAATTGTCTAGAAGAGGAAAACATCAGAAACTTTTCTGAGAGATTGAATAGGGTTGTGGAAAAATTTTCTGTTAAGATTTAGCAAGAGTTATTGGTTGAATCATCAGCATCATAATCTTCTTCCGTTGAAGAAGATTATGATGCGAAGATTATTGAAAATTATTGGAGCCTTTTCAACATCCTGACCCTACAAAGTTGATCCAATGGTGGACCCTTAACAGCCTTACAGTGCGCCGTCGCTTATCTTATCCTAAAGTATCACCGTCATGACAACAGTTCTGAAGATGACACATGTCATCATCTTTTCATAGTAGCCGCGTCACAACACGACACCGTAATCATTGAGCGATATTATTATAGAGTATAAGGATGTCTTCCTAGATGAACTACCTGCAGAGGCGTGTAGTTCACAAGATCAAGATGATACCTGGAAACATTCCAACGTGCAAAGCTCCATATCGTTTGGCTCCAAATGAGTTGGAGGAATGTAAAGCTCAAGTGGAGGAGATGATGAGAAAGGGGTTCATACAACCAAGCATTTCACCTTATGGAGCCCATGTGTTGTTTGTGAAGAAGAAGGATGGGAGTATGAGTTTGTGCATTGACTATCGTGGGTTGAATCAACAAACGGTGAAAAACAAGTATCCATTACCTAGAATGGATAATTTAATTGATCAACTTCAAGGGGCGAAATATTTCACCAAACTGGATTTGAGGAGCGGGTACAACCAGATTCGAATTGCTGATGAAGATGTTCAGAAGATAGCTTTTCGTACTAGGTATGGTCAATTTGAGTATCTAGTGATGCCTTTTGGTCTCAATAACGCACCTGCCACATTCATGGGATTGTTGAATGATATTTTTTGTCCATGTTTAGATAAATCTGTTATTGTCTTCTTGGATGATATTTTGGTATATAATACAACCTTAGAAGATCATAGGTGACATTTACGAGATGAACTTCAGGTTTTGCAAGAGAATCAGTTATATGCCAAAGGTTCAAAATGTGAATTTGGCAAATCAAAAGTAGATTATTTAGGCCATCGAGTCACAACGGAGGGAATCCAAGTGATGAGTGAGAAGATAGAAGCCATACAGAAATGGACAGCACCAGAGGATCAAACTAGCTTAAGAGTTTTTTTAGGTCCTACCGGATTTTATTGCAGATTTGTTAAAACTTTTGCATGCCTTGCCCAACACTTAACATCTATGCTAGAAAAGGGTCAAAAATGGAGATGGGGAACCGCACAAGAGTTAACCTTTCAAGCATTTAAAGATGCTCCCTTGCATCCACCTATTCTCAAGTGGTATGATCTTAATTGACCGATCAAGTTGGCTACTGATGCATCAGGTACAATAGTGGGAGGAATTCTTCAACAAGAGTTGGAGGATAGTTGACATACGGTTACCTTTTACTCTCAAAAGTTGGTGGCAGCTGAGCAAAACTATCACACAACTCAACGAGAGGAGTTAGCCATTGTTCTGGCCACGAAACATTGGAAGCACTACTTGTGAGACAAGGAGTTTGTGGAAACCGACCAAAAACCATTGATGTATTTGGAAACTTAGAAAGATCTCTCCAAACAACAAATTCGATGGACACAATGGCGTCAACAGTTCAACATGAAGATAGTGTACGTGGAGGGCAAGAAACAACTTGCAGATGCTCTCATGATAATATTGTATATCAACAACATTATAGAGGTGAAAATCCAAGTTGATTCGTGGTCTCAAATGATGGCTGCAACAAAGGAGGGTGAGGAGATCATGAAAACACTTCAAGCAAAGACGGCAAAGAAGGTTCGAGGTCTTTAGGAGCAGCGTATATGGATCCCACAAGATCTAGATTTACGTACAATGGTATTGTCAGAAGGTCACGATACGTCCATTGTGGGGCATGTGGGAGCTGAAAAGACTTTGGAGAACATACAACGAGTGTACTATTGGCGAAGGATGCGGAACATGTGGAGGCATATGTTCATAACTGTGCCATATGTCAACAAAATAAGGCGGGGAATAAAAAACCAGCAGGTTTATTACAACCCCTTCCCATTCCCGAACAACGATGGAAACATGTTACTATGGATCTAGTATGTGAGTTACTAAAAACCTCTTTAGTACATGATTCAATTGTGGTCTTTGTGGATAATTTGAGTAAGATGATACACATCCGACCTACCACAAAGACAGTGACGCCACCACAACTTGCTCATCTGTATCTAGACGCAGTTTTTGTGAATCACGGATTAAGCAAAGTCTTAATCACAAATAGAGGAACTCATTTTACTAGTTTGTTATGAAAAACCTTGTTTGGTTTATTCAAAACAAAGCTAGCAATGTCTACAACCTATCATCCTCAAACTGATGGTCAAACAGAGAGGATCAATAGAGGATATGCTACGAGCATTCACCTTGGAGGAACAACAAAAGTGGGATACTCTTCTGACTCTAGTGGAATTTGCATATAATAATTATGTGAATGCATCCACAAAACTGTCTTCATTTTATCTGATGTATGATGCTCATCCTTTGACATCTTCTAGTTTGTTGAGAATTCCTAAAGACAGTAGTTTTCAACCAAAGTTGCTACAATCAATGATTTTGTGGAGCACATACACAAAGGACTACATCAAGCAAAGGAGAAGTTGGTAATTGCTCAAAATTGACAAAAGCAGTATGTATATGCTCATCTCATGGAGGTGAATTTTCATGAAGGAGATCAAGTTTGGCTATCCACGATCAGTTTGTCACTTGTAGGAACACCAAAATTTAACCTTCGATTCATTGGTCCTTTTGTGATGTTGAAACGTGTTGGCGAGGTGTCTTACAAGTTAGAGCTCCCGTTGCATGTGAAAATATATCCAGTATTTCATGTGTCACGATTGTGAAAATATGTTCCACGTCCCAACAAGTTCACAAATCCATCAATCACTCCTCCTTTACCTACTCATGGTAGCAGATCATGCAGAATTTGATGTTGACAAGATTCTCAAAAAACGGATTCGGGGTCACAAATACCCAAATATTGAGTATTTGGTTCTATGGAAGGGATATCCATCATATGAATCAACTTTGGAACTGGCAAAGAACTTAACCAATGCACCTTTGATCGTTCAAGAGTTTGAACGTGTGAATAACGAGGACGTTGCATCTTAAAAGAAGGAAGTTTGTTACCATCTTTAGTTAGTGAGAACTAAAGTAGAGGTTACGCAAGGAGGAGATAGATAGTCTTGAGTTGACTATTAGTGGAGTATCTAATGGTGCCATGTCAGCAATCCGTGTGCTCTTTATGTTGTGTTTCTTGTGTGTTAGTTAGTGTGTTAGTACACGTCAGCAATCCATGTGCTCATATGGATGACCACCACATCATCGATCCACGAGGAATTGAATGGATGGTGGTTGTGTTACCTTATCTAGTTTGTACCTTTTTGAGGACTATATATGGAGAAAGAGAAACCATCGAGGGATCTCTTAACTTCAAAATTTCTTGAGCTATTCGAATGGTCTCTCCTCACTTCCCTAGTGTTACAGAACACCATGAGTACATTGAGTTTTGGAGACAATCTTGATCTCCAAACTACATCTCTATTACTTCGGATACAATATTTGGCGGCACGAGTTCATTCTATGTTCTTGTAATTGATGATATGATTGGAGCTTAGCCAGTTGGAAATAGTTCATAGGTACCAACCTTTAACCATATTCTTGAGTTCTTTGCACGGTTGAAGAGAGATTTTGACGGGGTGAGGACTAACAAGCTACAAGGTTTGCAAGATTTCCAACAGAAGACTCATGAAAGTCATTGAGAGGTGTATAGTCGAATGTGTCAATTGATTAGTGTTATCTATGCGGTTACAGAGACACAAGCTATCCAATATTGATATGGAATATTGGACGTGGAATTGAGAGTAGAGTGAGAGATGCCACCTTATTACGAGAGACATCACCAACGTTTGTCATTATGTTTTGTCTTGCTGAGCATATTGAGCTTAACATGTAATAGAATCAATAAGGATTCACCAACTTCATCAACTCCTTCACGTTATCAATCTACAACACAAAACATGTGTGGTTATGACACACATGTGGTACAATCTCGACCATCCAAACTTAGTGATGAAAGTGCCGCATCAAGACCATTACCATCATTTTTAGATCAACAATTAGTTGCTAGGATGGTGTGTTATATATGTGGTGGAACACATCACAAGAAGTATTGCGTTCAAGGTCCAAAAGTGGATCATGTTGGATCAGTGAGCATTGTTAGATACATGGTCACATGATTGATCAATGTTTTGATCTCCAACCAGAATTACGATATGCGAGATTTGCCATGACTGTCTTTGAAAGAGTACGAGGAGTTCAAGGTGATAAGGGTGGTGATAGAGTATAAACCCTAGTCAAGTGGTAGCCCATGAGGCCATTCATGATGTGAACATGACATATGGACTAGAGCATTCAAAATAGAAGATATCAAATATAGCTATAACCCCACAAAGTTTAAATTCTAGATCTAATGACTCCACATCATATGATGGAGATGGTATGTAGTTTCTTTGTGTTATTTATTTAAATCAAAAATTATATTTCATAATTTAATATTTAATTTTTTAAAAAATACGTTTATTATTGATAAAAATTTAAAATTGGAAATATTGAATACAAAAAATTTCCAAAAAGTCTTAGCTAGCAAAAAAAGATTTAGGGTTTTCATTTAAAAAAATAGAACCTTTTTATTTGGGAAAAATAAAAATAAAAATAAAAATTTCAAAAAAAAATGTTTGTTGAAAATTGAAATTGAAATTAAATTTGAAGTGCATTTCAATAACAAGTTTGTAAAGTTGTTCAAAATTTTGTGCCTTTCAATAATATTTGTTAATTTTTAAAAGTAAAATAAAAATAAAAATTTAATTAAATTTAACACAATTTATTTTTTATATCTATCAATATAATATTTAAGGCGAGTCAAATATTATATGAAAGAAAGATCAAATTTTTTTAAAATAATAATTATTTATTGATGAACAAAACTTTGTATAGATATTTATGCAAGGAATGTACTTTCAGTTGAAAAATCACATCAAGCAAAAAATCTTTGTCATCTAAACGATCAAAATTTAAAGAAATTCAGATTAACATGAAAAATAAAAAACTTAGAATTTTTATATCAAAAAATTATTTTTTTGAAATTTTTTTATTTTTTCATATTCAATGACAGTTAACCTTCATGCATTTGTTTAATTTTTCTTAAAAAATTGAATTTATTGAATTTTAATAAATTTTAAATTTTTGACTTATTTAAAAAATTTCGAAATATAAATTTTTTGGAGTTTCCATTCAATGATAAATTAGAATTTCATAAAGATGTTTTTTTTTCAGTTTTTGCGTTCCGAATATAAATGATTACATATGTTTCAAAAAAATTAATTTTCATTTGAATAATCTAATTTATAGAATATTTTTGAATTCTTCCTTTATAATTAATTATTTTGTTATGCTCATTTAGATATTTCCAAATATTTTATATGGTTGATATTTATCACACATCAAATTAATATATTAGTTAGATTAGTTTATGTATTTTTTAATAAGAGAAGTCTTTATCATTGTTCGAATAAAACAACGTCCCACAATCTATTTTGGATCACTTTTTAGAGCTTCGGTTTTTGTTTTCTTTCTTTGTTTCTACACATATGCATAATCCATATAATATTTTATCCACATCAAATGTTACTAAATGTTTCAAATATGAAAACTGAAGAAAATTGGGGAAGTGAATATATTGTCTAACAAAAGAAAGACGAAGTAAAATATCAAAAGGGATGGGAAGACCCCATCAAATCGTTCAAGGAAGGAACCAAACAGGTAACATGGGGCTAGGCCCCAATATATTGTCTAACAGTATTCAATATTTAACGACATGATCTATGACTGGTGATAGCGTTGTTAGCTGCGAATTTGGAAAGTACCAACAGAGGCAAGGATTGGTTAAGTGCTCGATCACGCGCTATTGTGTTGACACGCATCTATACCCAACAAGACATGTAATCAGGGTGCTCATGCAAGGCTACACCGCGCTGTCCTCTCACGGATCGATATCGACAAAGCAAGTAACGCATCGAGTGATCCATGAGGCTACAATAGCTGTGCACTGTCTGAGCGCTGTTGCAGCGCTAATTACTTCGTCAACGAGAAATGCCGAGCTCCTGCGTCTATTTTTTCCCTCTAAAAGTTGGAAATGCCGGGCTCTCGCCAAGTTCTTCGCCATTCTGACAAAACCTTGCAGAGTCACGACACAATTGTTTGTCTTGCAACCTAGTGAGAGTCACGGAGCATCGGAATCCATTGGAACATGACCGACAACTCAGCGGTTACCGTCTCTACAGGTCCAGTTCCACGCCCGAGGGGTGGGTCAGTAAAGTATGAACCTGAAGGGGGAGTGGAGCGGATATACTTTCGAGAGGGGAAAGGGAAAGGGCATGGGCTGGAGAGCCGGTGAACGGGGCAGCAGAGACAGGGCAGAGGGCCTTTGTAGCGGAAGACGAGAGCGCGGGCACCTACCACCAGCCACGATGCCAGTTCTCACTGATGGCGAGAACATGGAGCGCTAGCTGCAGGACTGCACTGCCCAAAAACCTGTGGCCCGGGAGCCAATGGCGAAGCAGTGGTGGATTCGATGCCTACGCTGGCTTTTGAAAAGACTACGCCACTAGCGTCACCACATCATTCACATAATTCAGTATCTTCCACAGCGATCTGTCAACCTGCGTCTGGTCTCCCTGGAGGATTAGGAATGGAGAAAAGCGCCTCAAATCAAATCTCACTAGCAGACAAGTTCTATTCAAGGCCGTGTCGCGAATTCAAGATTCTGTTATCAAAAGATGAGAACTCGGCAGACACAGCGCAAGTCCTTTGCTCGCTATCGCAGTCTCGCGGTTAAGACAACCCGCACCGATCGATAAGTCATTGAATCCAAGTCCGAAAGCAACGACTTGTAGGCTTGTAGCGGTAGATAATATGCTGTTCTCGCGGGAACCGAGATCCTGGACATCACGTCTAGACAAAGTTCCGGTTCCGGCCAAATGCCTTACACTAGCACAGGGCGACAGTTGAGATAAAGTAGTGGAGGTGGGTTCGCTTTGTTGTTCACTCACTACGACAACCCGTAAGTTTTGTTCTTCGTTTTCCACCTGCGTTCCCCGATATCTATGATCCTTGATTTCAGGGCATTTTTTCAATACGTTCTAAGGTACCCTAATATAATATGAGCAAACATACAACAACATGAAAATATAAACGATTATAAATCTACTTTTTTTGAGATATATTCATCTGAGTAAGAGTATTGTGAGCCCAGTGAAAGAACCTTGACTCCTTAACTTTTAAGGTCATGGGTTGGATTCGGTTAGTGTTGTCTACTCTAGAGTGAGCACCATGAGATGCCTCAGAGTACTTTGGGCCACTTCCAAGAAACTGTCACTTGGCGCTCCACTTGGTATGTATAAATTTATATTTATTTGTGTACTTTATAGTGATGCATGTATGTATACATGTTTATGTATATCATATTCCAGTCTTTTTTGTTTTTTCTTGCCCTTCTCTTCGGCATAAAGTGTGACAGGTTATAACACTCCGAGCTTATCGACATCATGACAATTGGTTAGAAAAATCGCACCGGAGGAATGTATGGACATAGCTCTCATGAAGAGGGAAAGAGACGGAAGAAAATATGGATCTGCTCTCCTGCGAGATTTATTTAAAAAATGTGGGCTTCACGGATAGACCGTACAGGTTCCTTCACGGGTTTATGACCTGTACATTCTAACGTGAGCTGTTGTGCTCTATGGAGGAAACTACTTATTTACCTTCTGTGGAAAATTGGCAATGGACCAACATTCCATCAGAGTCAGAGTTTCACAGGTCAAGTCCTGTTTCCTCGCGATGAGCGATATATGCGATGGCAAACGTCGGGAACTTTCATCGCCAAAACAATACAAGTTACTGGCAAGTTTCACATGCAATCTTTGTCTCAACGCATGGGGCAGAACGGCGGGGGATTCTCACATCTTGTCCGCTTTCTTACAACCCGACATCGAACAGCTAAGCTCTCTAGTTTCCATACAAGAACATTGAAACAGAGCTACAGACAAGTCCCTGGCTTTGGATCGCGTTACAAGGTATGGTTGTACTATGGACGTTTGCAGCTTCTGCAACGTAAGTTGTAGTCAGACAGTCAGCTCGGTCCTCTTGAGAAAGTTATGGACACTTTGTACGCGCTCGTTGTTACCGTTTCCGAATACAGAGGATCCCGTTTCTGTCGAGAAATCTGAAGGCAGTCTTTACACGAGCTATTCACAACGTATTGAAGTCAAGGGTGCTTGAACGTGATGGAAGAAGCTGCTGAACCCAACCCTGCTTAGTCTGGCAGTGGTGTATCTTACAAATTCAGCGAGGGCTTGACCAGAGCAGTAGGACCACTCAGAGCATTCACAGACTAGATAGGAGTGATGTACATGGAGTTCTCCTGGATGATAGGATAAAGCCCCACCTAGAAAGCATGCCACCGGCACTGAAAACCCCGTGCGCTCAGAGAAGCGAGTAATCTGACTTGCGAGAGGTCTACAGATTGAGGAGCTGAAATTGTTGGATGTAGAGTGTAGTGGATTAAGTTTGCCCTGACCTGTGAATACAGAAGCGTTTGGAGGTAGGGAAATCAAAACTGCAGTTCGAGGTTCCCGAGACGTTTTTGTTGTGTTGTGCTGGTAGAAAAACCAAGAACGGGAAGGGGTTGAGGATTCCCCGGCATGAGGTTTAGCCCTGTACGAAATGTTAAGGAGAAACACTGATGAAAGTGGACGGCTTTTAGACTGGTTGCTGTGGTTTGTGGGTAAGGTCTGTACTCTGAGGAAGATACATGTGCGTTTACACGCGACAGCTGAGTCGCTGTTGGTCTTCTCTCAGTGCATATGAGAATTCAGCTAGAAGTTGAGCTGACCTTCGTTTCGGCAGGATGAGTTTGAGCTCAATGACTGCTCATTTCGGATGGAGAATAACAACCTTCGGAATCGGGAGATTTAATTTATCTGAACATGGGTATTTGTCAATGAATCGAATGACTCCAAAATCACGTCAGCATGACTCCAATATCAAGTTGAGGCCTTGGTGAGTTCATAGTCATTCATGTGAAGTGTAGGCACCTGCTTTGAACGGTTTCTGTGGGAATTCGAGTCGTGATTGACTTACTGCGCACAGTCGACTCTTTTCTTTCCCACTGGTCTACCATGTGGTGTTTTTCTTGGCCTCTACAATTTAGTTCATCAAGGAAATTTGAGTTTACTGAAAGAATATCAAGTTTTGAAAAGGACTGTTATTTACGATGAAAAGCACATGAACGTGTATTTGGAAGAACTCAAATGCCAAATTCATACCGAATGACAATTTGACATCGTCACTTTTCCATCGCAGGAATAGTTCAAACTCAACATCACGATTATAGAGAACTTGTGTGTACTCTCGATGTTGCTACAGAAGTCAAGCGCTTCTCGCTGGTAATTAGCGTGTACTACAGTCCCTTGCTTTCACGAGGCTGAGCAGTTAAGCATGTTTGTGTTTCATTGTTTCTGCAAGAGTACCGGGTCTCTCTTTCGTGAGGGAAGTGCTCGACATTCGATATTTTGTTAACACTGCTGATTATTGTTGGTACCGGTGTAATGCAGACGACATATACATTCAATGGTTGCTGCTGAAAATGAACAGTTAGCTTGCGCGTGGAGCCACTGTTTCCGTTGACTCATGTCGGATATAAAAAACACTTGCCACTTCCTGGAAGTCACATTCTTCGACCCAAAACAGTAAGCTCGATGGTGGCCGTCTATGCTCTCACGGCTGGGAACAGTGAGGATGTAAAATTGCATTGATGTTAGTAGAAGCACATGGATACGTGTAAAGCAGAGTGATAAATATCTCTGAACACGTCGATGGATACGAGAACTTACACGCAGATCTCTCGTCCCTCCACATCACCGATGCGCAGAGCACATGCGGTCCATCGCTTTGAGCGGAATCACATTTTTCCTGTTGTTTCTAGTATCTGGACTTGATAAAACCCAATAATTTTTCACGCCATACTCAAGCTCTTATCAACCTATAGCGTGTGAGAGGTCTTGAACCAAGGCACAGCTCTTATCTGCTCTCTTGTCTCAGCAAGTGAACTGTCAATGCTGTTTGTCCTGCATCAAGTTCAGTTTTTGCCTGGACATCCCTCTGGGATCGGTAGAGCTGATTGTCCATGTAACACATGGACAATCAGCTCTACCGATTGTGCTTTGCGGTCTGCATAAGTTCTAAGAAAGTGGTGCAAACGGTTCCTTGCAGGTGTGCAGAAAACGAAACACCTTGCGAAACCCTGCACTGAACTGCCGTATATCTGACGATACTGATTGGTTGTATTGTTCCTGCCAAAAATGATTATAGGACAGTCGCATTGCTGTACTCGCTTTGGACGCTAAGTTGCATAAGCTGCAAATGAACAAGCATAGATCTGACATCTCTACTTCCGGACTACAGTTGTTAGATTGGCGGTATGTTGACGAAAATGGGTTTTTGATTATTTACGAGAACCCCAACGAACGGGTTCCAGATTGTCTGCAGCCGCAGTGTGGAATCCTCTGAAAACGCAGGTAATTGACGAGGTACTAGTGAGTGGGACTTTGGAGCAGAAAGGTAATTCATCGGCCTCGGATCAGTTGGAGTGGTGTTGTACCAATCCAAATTTTGTTCAAGAATCGTGAATGTTGTTCAGACATAGGTATATGTGAGTGTATCGCCGATAGAAACGAATGCTGTAATTGGAGGTCCTATCAAATCTAAATATGTGATTCATTGATTTGTACATTGACAAATAAAGCTCACTGCGGGAACTGCATGACTTGATCTCAAGTCATGCAGCTCAGCATATTGTACATGTAGTCGTTGGAATTCGTGATCAGACCGTCTGTACACTTGTTCGAAACTTTGATGTCAAATTGTGACTGGTATCTATGAAAGGCCTTTTATGCATCAGTGTCATGATAGAAAACAGGGGATATACGATTATATTTCCAGCACGAGGTTACTCTCAAGGGTTTTTGTGCAATACAGGTCCTATGCCAAATCGTTCCAGCTCTGACCTTAGAGAGTGAAATTTCTTTCATCTTACATTTAAAAATTCGAACAGAGAGAGAGAGAGAGAGAGAGAGAGAGAGAGAGGACACCACTGGAAAATTCGAATCGAATAACATTTTAACTACACCTCATACCTACAATAATTCACTCTTTTTTCCTAAACATTGCAGTCCAAGTAATGAAGGGTGAAACGAACCACGAACACTGCGTGTGTTACTTGCAAATGCTATAAAACAGCAATTCAAAGATGGAACTCTGATTGATGACTTCGTTGTCCGAAGACTGAATAACCCCGATGCCGAAGCTCCACAACCGGCCTAAGATGAGTCATATCAGGACAAACAGTTCAAAACCCTAAATTCAACAGCACCTTGCAGGAAACATGAACAGAGTGTAGCAAGGCACAAGGTTAAAAGGATCGGAGCTGTTACAAAATAAATTACTTCGCATTGTATCGAAGATCGGATGAAACTAACACATCTGTCTGTATACAACTCACCGTCTGCTCGGTATGAAGAGTTGATTTTTCGCTGAAAGCTACAGCAAACAATGCTGCAGCTTTAATAAGAAAACTCTGCAGATGTTCTAAAACAGGAATAACATATTATGACAGATTGAAAGGAGAAAGGATTTGAACTTAAACTGGAGAACCACGTATGGAGGATATGAATCGTCCAAGGCCCGAATTCGCTGGGAACGAACCGTCGTAAATACGAAGTGTCCTCGTACAACAATGCAGTTGTGGAATGTCCTGTTCTCTTAAATCAGAATGTTGTAAGATTCTATCTTCCTCCAAACTGGCAAATTGCCCATCGCCCCATGCCACTCTGCAGGTTACGCAGTCCCGTGGGGGATCTTCTAAATGACGACAGCGTTGACCCAACTATTCGCGCCTTTGCAGAGAGCGAAGCCAGATGGCCATGTCGAATCCACTACCAATCAAGTTCCTTCTGAAAATATCTTGGTCCAGCGACCGGCTGGAGCGGAGATAGTTGGACTGTAAACAGAGGACTCGGCGCCATTACAGCCTCATGCATGCTTGTAGTGGAGAGTCTGGAGACTCAGCAGGAGCCCCGGCCCCCCGGAATCTGCGACATTCTCCATTCCGCTACAAGAGGGATCCGAAGTCAACCCTAGAAGGCGGTACCGTAGTACGCGAAACAGAGAAAGTCAAATTGGAGTGACTGATGCGTGGGAGAATCGATCTCGGAACGAGTGTATGTCTAAGCAAGAATCCGGCCTGGCCTATGGAGGTTCAAGAATACACGATGCATCGACAGAGCATCACATGCCGGCTCTCTCGAGCTCCCGGCACTAAAATAAAATTTGACTTTTGGATATTTATTCCAAAAACCATTTCATAGTTCAAAACAGAGAGGAGGACATGCTTTGAGTATCGGCCGTCATTTTTCACGACCTTGTTTAAATGAAAACCTATAACTTGCTTCGTATAGTCGGGAACTTGAACACGTCTTGATGGAGTGTTGTAGGGAAGCAATTTTAAAATTTTTCCTTTTTGTTAATATCTGTAGTCGATTATATTGAGCTACCTAAAGGATTAATTTTTAAATCGCCATCTCACTTACGAGGCGAATTCATTCCATGTGGAAGCTTATGCAAAAATATCTCAACCACAAAATATCATGTAGAGTAATTCTTGAAATGTTTGTTGCAGTGATCATTTCTGTATAATATCTTTGAAACAGTAAACTTGAACAAGTTCCATATCTCTACTATAGTCTTTAAATTGTTTATAATTAGCGGATATTTAATAAAATTTGAGTTTCTATTTTTAATTAAGATATAGTTGATTTTTGTTATATAATGTGAGTATATTAAACCTATGGTATTTGAAATCACATTCAATGATGTTAATATCATCAGCAAATGCTTTACTAAATTATCTGACGTTTAACACAACGAGTTGCTAATTCAAAATTTTTAAAATATATAAAAATATATTTTCGATATTTATTATTTTATTCCAAAAATGATTTTTGATTAAAAAATCACCTACATTTTTAACGAGATAACAACTTACGTTTTCTAAATATAGTTTCCTATTAACATTACAAAACATTTTATACAACATCTGGTTACATCTCATTAGTTGTAATCATAAAAATTACATATGTAAAGTTTTGTTTAAGTTTAGGTTATGAACATATGACATTAACATTTTTTATTATAATGCAAAAAATATATGAACAATCCAAGATCGAATTATGCATTGGGGGAGTATAATCTAATTATAATTTTATGACTATGACAAAATGTCCATTTGGATTTCACAAAAAAATTAGCCTCAATATGTAATATAAAATATTCATGATTATTATCATTTTTTTCTTAAATTATGAATTTTTTTCACTTCATCTTGTATTGAATAAGTTCTAAAATTTTTAATTACAAAGATTTCAATCCATTAGGTTATTTAATGATCATCTAAGTTTTGAATATGAATACCTATACTTGAAAGTAGTGTGAATACAATCACAACTGATAAAAAAATCATTTTTTTAGAAGCCTTTGACACATATACACCTTTATACATGCACTTACAACTACAATAATTTGGAAATGTAGTAATATATATCATGATATATATTATTTGTTATGAAAATCAACAATGTAGTAATGTGATGAAAATCATTTCATTTATAAAAATATTTTTAAAAGTAGGGAAAAAAAGTTCACTATAATATATATATATATATATATATTTGATTCTTGAAGTGCAAGAAAACATAATTTTATCCGCACAAATCGTAATCAAATTATAGATAAAGTAGTTAAGAGGTAAGAAGAGGAATTAAAAGGGTATTGCCTGGTCCGACCTAGGGGATTCGAATTGACATTTTGTGATTATCATGTATGATACATATAAGATGGCTTGTTCATCATGTGTGATGTGTATAAGATGACTTGGTTATGAAAATCCACTTGAAAGTTTATTAGGGGGTTGTATTTTTTTTCCTTGCGTGGCGGTTGATATGGGTGAAAATGTAGGAGTGTTTAGATGTTTGGGCAAAAGGCGCAATGACTCGTGGCAAGTTTTATACTAGTAGAGTAACCGGTTTGAGCCTTGCAAAACATACACATCTTACTGCTCATGGGTTGACCATGAGCTATCAATGAGCTAAGGTGAGACTGTGTTGTTGTGTGTATGTTGGTTCAGGGTACATGCATTTATTAAGGTTGTTGTTTGGTGTGTGTATTGTTTTGTAAGGGCTGATGTAACTAAATGTATGACTTTTTTTTGTCTTGATAGATTTGAGGAAGGGATGTGTGCATAAACATAGAAGGTGGAGTCATGTGTCTGCATTAGATGTGATGTGGCATAAAAGGCAAAATGATGAAGGGTATTTGGTGGTCTAGAATAACTGTTTTCACGCATCGCCCATGAATTGGATGTGTCTTTTTTTGATCATCCATATGATTTGGTGTACATTGTATCATTTTGCTTTCCAATGTATATTTGAGGTTGTGGTATCAATATTTATGTTTTTCTGTCATTTTGTGATGAAATCTTTGTCTTGTAGTAAAAGTTTGTAATATGCATATGAGATTTTTTTGAAGTTTTCTTTAGGGACTTTCATGTGTTCATAGTAATGGGTGAGGGAGAATTCATGATTTGTGGATGGTGTTGGGATGCTATAAGTTGTTTATGTGGTATCTAAATGCTTGTTGGTTTGTGCTTTCATATCCTTTGATGTCTATGTGAAATTTTATTTCGCAAAGATGGATGATAATTTGGGGATTTTGTTTAATGTATATTATAATCTGTTGAAGTATAGGAGATTCTTTTTGGTGGCTTGTTAGGGTGGGTTTGGTATTGTTTTGTCGATAAGGTGGAGTGATGTCCTGATATACGTGAATAGGAAGAAGGCAATGGGATAGGGGTAACTTAATATGTTATGAGAGATAGAGATGTGTGTATGACTAGTACTTCGGCTTTGAGAACAAATGATTTGCCTGAGGTTGGTACGGAGATAGTTGTTTGATAATTGCTTTACAATCAAAAAATTTCTTTACGTTTTACTGCTTCAGATCTCTCGCAACAATTGTCTAATTGTACACTATATCACAAGGTAATATATAAACCCAAGTGTACTAAAATCATCACACATCCCAATCATTCACACCAATTCCCATCAAGTTTCATGACAAGGTTAGTTATCATCCAAGCTACAACTCTAGAAAGTTTTATTGATGAAACTTTCTAATAGCAAAAGTTATGATACTGGATTAACTTCGTGATAGTCAGTGCAAACTTGCAACTCTAACTATATGCATAAACTTCAAACTATCACTTTATATTCAAAACTAATCCAATTGAGTTGAAATTTCAATCCAAACAAGCATGAATTGTAAACTACATTTTTATTGAATCGGATCTATCAAAACCCTTGTAATATTCTCACAATTAACCCAAACACACATATCCTAGAGTGTGTTTGGGTTAACACTTCAAATCAACACAATAAAATGACAAACTACTTAATTGCCCCCATTCTTGAACACACCTCGTAGCTCTTGTCGTTAGCTTTCCAACCCTTTCTCATAATCACAAATGTCCTTGGGAAAGGTTTCCAAAAACTACTCAAAATCTCATAGAACTTGACCAAGTGCCATCATTGTCCTAAACCTGAGGACCAATGAAAATAAAGAGTGTTATTTTGACATCTAGTGTGACCAAATTAGCTCCATATTTACGTAGAGCTTTACAACTACCCTAAACATACTACTTAGTCATCATATACACAATATGAATTATAATTAATAAAGAGTCAAAATAACAACTCGAAATTGACTAAGTATGAATGGAACTACAAACAGAAGCGGATAGTGTATAACTTGAGAATAATACTTCTTGCCAACATTATTAACAATCAACTCCATATGGCTTATTTTTGGTAAACAATAGAACCCATGTGTTGAAAGCCATCATTACTGGCAAGTTCATATCCATAACGCTCAACTAAATCAAAATGTATATTGTTAGGTTCCAAATCATGCCGTAGGAAATAATTGGAAGAATAATCGGATCTGGAGAGTTTTACTAATGATTTCCATAAGCATGTTCAAGGACTCATATCAAAGGTGTATATAGAAATAGGAGCCTCTATTATGAATGAATAATGGGCAGAGCAGGCCCGCTGATACTCTCTCCTTATGCTTAGATAGATAATAGATAGGCCAAGTAGGTTTTCATAAACTGTTAGCAAACTTCGATTATAACTAGGATCGGTTTGCACTATCACTCGCTACAAAATTTGCACGCTTGTGTGTATTTTTTTTGCTCTATTCCAAAGCAGCAATATATATATATATATATATACATTTATTCTCAATAAAATTTTGGTCACATTTAGAACTAAAATTTACAACATATTCTGCAGGGTTTTCTTCGCCTCAGCCAAAGAAGTTTGTTACGAGTGTATGAGAATTTGGAAACTCATGTCCCGTTTCTTCTATTCATGCTCTTCACCTCACCTGCCCTCTCGAGTACTTCATTGTTGGTTTCCTTGAATGGATGAACTTACACGCATAATCTGAAGGTCCGCTTTTGACATTGTTGAGATTAGGCATGTAACACTGAGCATCCTGCCACGAGAGCGTGCAAATTTTCTAGCGAGTGATAGTGCAAACCGATCCTAATTATAATCAAAATTTGCTAACAATTTATGAAAACCTACTTGGCCTATCTATTATCTATCTAACCATAAAGGAGAGAGTATCGGGCGGGCCCTGCCCATTATTCATTCCTAATAGAGGCTCCTATATCTCTGTACCGCTAGATATACACCTTTGATCTGAGTCCTTGAACATGCTTATGGAAATCATTAGTAAAACACCAACCTGTCATTGTGGTCAATACTATTCAATCTTTCACTTGTGATATCAACCAAGTCAGTAAGCAGGGGTAACGCCTCGTGTAAAGCAGATACAGACTTGGTTGTAACTGCTCTTTGACTGGGGTACTTCATACAGTGGGTAGTTATGTGACGACGTTTGAGAGGTCTACAGTAGAGATCACGGAGGGGATTCATCGAATTGCAAATCAACATTTCCATTTTTCCGCCGAAGTGGTAAATTTTATTAACAATTCTTTTCTACCTGATATATATATATATATATGCTCTTACGTCACATGAGAAAAGGTCCGAAGATTCATGTGGTGGTTGAAGAAGCACCTGCTCAAGTATACCGTTCCATCGGTGGATAGTATTAAGGTATGTAACCTCAAACCCGACTCTGGAAAACAGTTTGCTTTCAGTCAGAATTTTACAGGGCATGCTATATAAAAAAAGGTTACAGAAAGGTTACAGAAAGGTTTCGTTCGGTAGATACAGAACATAAATGCTTAAGACCGCTCACCGAAGCTCTCCCTGATTTTATTGGTAAGCACTCTACCTTAAGAGTTATTGCTTCGGTGACCGTACTCAATTCTACAGACTAACAGTCGGCCCTTATGGTGTGGATATTCAGCACTCATGTACTGAACTGAGGACTCGTAAGCTGTCGGCACTAAAGGAGTTGCGTGTAATATGTGGATGTCCTGGCTTGATTCTACTAGTCAAATCTCGGCACTAGAATCTCTTCTGTCGAACTGGTCCACCTTGATTAGTATACGAATACTGGATTGGCAATTACATCACGGTCGCCAAGTTGCGATTCTCCACACGAAACCCTACATTCTTTCAAATCGATTTCCTCATCGATATAAGTGAGAAGTTCTGAGAGCCTTCACTACAGAGTTACGAGACGAAATTCCCTGAATCAAATGTCACTCAGTATTTCAATGGGTAATGAGTAACGTGAAGTTCGACCCAAAATTAGGACCTGATATGTAATAATAATGTTTACAGTTTGAATAAAAGAATAACTTTTCTTTACATCCAGCGCTAGCCTGTGAGCAAAGTTTAGATCAAATAGTTACACAAACATATGTAAATGTCTTTTGAACTGATAGGATATGGGTCTTTTCTTGTGCTCTACCCGTTTAGGAGTACAGGGAGGTCCCTCAGAAAAGAAAGGTATAGGGACACCTCACGACTAGTACAGAGACAAAAGTCATTAACAAGAACTTCCCCAGAGGCACTATCTGGCGACTGAACATTTTCTCCGTGTGCAAACCTATGAACCAATAATGTGCAAGGGAGTTACGTACTGAGAAGGTCGCATCTGATGATGACTTCACGGGGCAAGCCGGCAGACCGTTGCCCGCAGCCTGTAATGACAGCCAAACTGAAACGCGAGAGCATGATCCAACGGAAATCTCGACTCCCCAGCAACGGGAGAATAAAAAGCCTGGAAGAAGCCATACAGATGAATCCAAAAAGGTCCGAGGCAACCGCTTGCTTCGACCAAAAGCAAAGACTCTCGAGAAACGTTCCTGACCTGAAACTAAAAAGTTGAGTTCTCCAAAACATAGTTTCGGTGGAGATTGTGGCCATCCTTATGGCTGAAGTTAAACCGTCCATCGGCAACGAAATTTCTCTTCAATTTGCGCACGGGTTCTCTTTGAGCTTATCCGCGAATATGCTTATGCCTCTGAATCAAAGCGAACTGTATAGTAGTTGAAAGAAAGGACCTCCTTTCACATACATGGCGCATTGGCATTTGAGCACGGGACTAGAAAGTGCTTAATCTCGAGGATCAGTCGAAGATCAGATTGGAATGCCAAATGTGCTGAATCCCGTGCCATCCTTTCCAGTTGCATTTTACATTCAAAGAAGTTGAAACGGTGTAAAACAAGAAGGGCAAACGAAGATGTACACAGACGATCCAGCGGTTGACCGAGTGCACACTGTCAGGAGTTTCGTTTCGAACAGCAGAGGGCGATTCACAAGATAACTTCAAAACTTGACATCAAACGTTCCACGACCATCACAAAGCGACCAATTGTCCTCACTCTTCTTCTCTGTCCCCTCCATCCACGCACCGCACGCAGTCAAATTCATGAAATGGTCCACGTGGTCATGAAGATAGGTAGGGAAGAGCTCCCCACGGCCGCTGTACGCTTCCCGCGCTTGGTTTCAAGCAGCAGCTCCTTTAGAGTGGCGTGAGCACTTCAATTGTAACGCAAAACTCCAATTGTGCAGAAAATGCTAGAAGGCGAGGTGGGCAAGAACCTGAGAAATGTGTGTCGGTCCCAATGCTTTGGCTAGATGCCCCGTGGCAGGTCACCAGACCAATGGGTGAGGGTTTATGCACAACCGGAACTTGTCCTTGCAATTGAAGTCTAGCGCAAGTGCTCCAGCTTCAACGGGGTTTCAGAGGCGTGGCTGTGAGGCTGGAATCGTGTAGGCCCCCGGGAAATGGAGTTTGTTTCTAATGAAGATGATCAAGATCACCCTTCCACTTGTTATTATACTTTGTCCCTCTGACTTCCACTGTCTCCACGTTATTGATAAATCGAAGTACGGTCTACATTCCACTTTGTACATGTGAATTTGACATATATAATATATAAGATTTCGGTTATTATCATCTGATCAGAGTGGCGCAGCGGAAGCGTGGTGGGCCCATAACCCACAGGTCCGAGGATCGAAACCTCGCTCTGATAATCAGAGGCAAGGCTTCCGGCAACCCTTTTGTTGATGATGAGCAGCTTGTAATATACCCGATTTGCGGTCTACTCTGTGTCGATTCCAGTGGCACTGTAGATATAAAGTCCACTTGCTCTTCTCTCACGTCTCCAACCCAGTTTAATATGTGGTTGTTATTTAGGATTATGTTCACTTGTAGTTTACCCGGTTTGTAGTCTACTCTATGTCGTTTCCAGCAGCACTGAAAATATAAAGTCCACTTGCTCATTCTCTCACATCTCCAACCCAGTTTACTATGTTGACTAAAAATATAAAGTCCACTTGCTCATTCTCTTACATCTCAAACCCAGTTTATTATGTTGACTAGGGTTAGGGTGACTGGTTCAATTGTGGTTACGAATTCTATACACAATGTTTAGAAGTGGTGATTGTCCATTAAGTAGTATTGGCGGTGAGTGGAGCAGCATCAACCAAGGTCTTAAAAGTATAGGGTATACAAAGAAATCACTTCTTTTAGCTAAGGTCTTAAAAGTATAGCGGTATATGGAGAGTTTATTTCTTTTTTCCTTTACCTTTGGAGTTATATGGAGCTAAATACACCTCCTTTGACATGTTCGTGAGAGAGTGCGCAAGAGTCTACTATACTAGACGGGGGATATCACTCTCTTTAGCTTATTGAATAGACTTTTTTTAGTCAATGTGTATCCATTGCTATACACAAAACACTACATAGTGCAATCAAGAGCAACACCTTAAATGATGTTTCTTCGGATGCTATGTTGTATATAGACGATTTGACCTATATAGTTTAGATATCTTAGGTGGAGTATGTTATATTTCCAATTGTGATCCTATTGGGCCCTAGCCTCATCTTACTCCTTTGGTTTCATCCATGTCCGGCTTGATGGTTTCTTCCCATCATTTTTGCTATATATTTCTTATTTCATATGCTCTTGTGTATGTAGATTCTTTGACCTATATAGTTTGGATAAGTTTGGTGCATTAGGACATATTTTCCATTGTGATGCCATTGGGGCCTAGCATCATATTACTCATTTGGTTTCAGGTAAGGCTTGATGGGGTGTTCCCATCCTTTTTGCTATATATTTTTTACTTTATATTTATGTTTTTATTTAGATCTAACGCCCTTTGTTTTTGTTGATTAAATTGAAGTGGACATTTCGAATTTTTTACAGAAAGTAGTCTATTTTAATAGTGTTTCATTAATAGGAAACACCAATGTCAACCACCACTCCCATTTCGTATCTTCATTTTACACAAATAGTTTTTTTTTTCATGTCCCGAGTGTGTGAGTTCATACTAAATCTCCTGGTAGAGAGCGCTATGATAAGACTTGTGGGAAAATCATCCGAATTGCATCCTCGTTTGTGGTATCACAGAATGCCACCAAGTTTTCTGTGCCCTAGTAACCTGCAATTCTTACACCGTTACCGCACAGCCTTCTGAACAATTGAACGAAAAGCTCAACTAGCCTCGAATATGTTTATATTCTTAGAACTTACTCCACACACTAAACAAAGGGGTTGAACTCACAAACCTTAAATATAATTGATCTTTGCACTGAAATTGTCCATTTACGCAACTAGTTCCCGGATAGTCGGCGCAGTGGCTTTAGATAGTAATGCACGAAATTTGCGTGGGTTTAAACAAATATTCAGATGTAAGGAGATATGCTTTTTATGTCTGACTATGTGAGTATAAAAGCTTGCTATCTGAAATTCAACTGCAGCTTTTCTACTCACGAATCCAATTAGAATAGCTGAACTTCGAAAACCCTCATTAGAATTATCACCATTGACATTAGTCACATGGTTTGACATGAATTCTTGGGACATTTTCAACTTTGAAGAGATCCTCTCTCCGTGATCTACTGTCTCAAGACTCGATGCGGATAGAGCCTATCCCAGAATCAGTAAGCAAGGAGTAAGCACGGCAGTCACGAATCGTATTCACATCTTCAATGTGTGGACATCACCATCAGATAGCGAGCTTTTTGTACTTGCTATCAACATTAGTATATAAATGTGCACTGCCATGTGAATAAACGCGGGCACACCTAACTACATGTGGATACACACACGGCCTCGCACTAAAAAGTGCAGGTTTATTTTTATCTCTACCACACGTTTCATTGAACCGTAACTCTCCTTCTAACAATGTCGTCCCGATTTCCTCTTCTTCCAGGTTTGATGAGTACATATTGGACTGAATGTGCAGAGAGAAGTTATGCACGTTTTTACAGAAGATTGGGCAAGTCTGTTGAAATTAATGTCTACATGAAAATTTTTGGGTGCATTTTGTGCTCTCACCGAAGAGGATCACCGAAGAGATGTGTAAAAATCATCTTCATCAAAGTTCATGCGCGTTTGATTAGATCGGGTCCGCTCAGAGCGTGCATTCAGCCTACCTTTCTCTTCTTGGTATCCAGATCTCCACATCAACTAATCTGCATGCGCCAAATGCATGTCAGTACAAGTAGTTTGAATTCAACCTTTGACTTAAAAAATTTGCATCATTTTCTGATTTTTTAGAATAGATGTTTTTCATACCTTCGATACTCTGTAAGTTCGTGCGACAAAGTATAAAGCTTGAGACCCAGGTCCAGAAGGTTCAATCGAACACACTATTTCTCGAAGTAGGCTCATATAACCGTTGCTACTTTCTGATACACTGACTTATTTGTTGACTTCAATTTTCCACAGTTTGTGGAAAATTGAAGACATTTTCTCCGCTCAGATATCAACATATTCTGCAATCTGTCCAGTTGAATATGCGTATCACCACTTGAAGTCAAATCACTAGGAAGAAACGGGTTGACGACTCTAGCAGACAATTTGAAGGTGATAGTTGGTCAGATAATTAGGCATTCCCCATGACGAACTGGAGGTTCGCCATGTAATACAGAAAGCAAAGTCGTATAGTCACTCCAGTACGGAACCTGGTTGTAGATTTTTTATGTCACTACGGTAAGGACCCCCGCTGACAACATCTGAGTTGGAAGTACGAGCACGACTGAGATCTAAAGATGTTTTTTCACTAATTGCGGATTTTTCCAGCTCCTTGTGGTTCTCAAGACCCGAAGAGGCCGTCATAAATACCAATCGCGGCCCATTAAGCAGTCTAGTGTGATATATATAACTTGTGTAATATAGCAGCTACATTAAAAAATATAAATACTTTCCATTTCAAAAGAAGAAACCACTATATAAAAAAAGAAGAAAGTAGATCTTTCAGATATACTTTTAAAACATGTTATTGGTGTTTGCAATGGAGTTACAGCGCGGCTAAAATGTGGTACTTATATAAATTGAAAACATATGGTTGGTCTTTTGTGTGAAAGTTGTTTCAGAATTGGTGATGTAAGTAGTGCTTCCAAGTTATATGACATCCACAAAACAAAAGTAGACAATAACAAAAAGGATGGGAAGACCCCATCAAGTCATACATGGATGAAACCAAATGTGTCTACAGGGCCCACAATGTGTGTATCATCCGCTAAGGAGTGGAACACACAACTAGGCACGGCCCAAGCAGTAGAAAAAAGAGCTCTATAATAAGCCATGACAAATAGGATTCCTCCCAAAGGATCTGCATGTGGAGTGCCAATAGCGCACTGTAAAACGGTGACTCACTCCTTGGAAAAGCCATGCTGATAAAAGAGAGAAAAATGTGAACCGTAGAAAGACCGTACAAAAGGAATGAGGCTTGATAGAGGTCCATCAGTCTCTCTCAACTCTCTAAAAATGGATGCACGCGAGACGCTGTTAAAAGCGTTCTCAACGTCCATCTGCAAGACAATCCTATCCGGATGGATATCTAGAAGTGCTCTAATGCCCAACAATATCGCCTCACAGCCTCCTGGTGTGGGACTCCAAACTGATGTGGACAAAGATGCTCATGGAAGTGTGAGTGATGTTGCAAGACAACGGTACGATTGACTAACAGTAATAAAACCTCTTCAATAGCAATCGGTCTGATGTCCCCAGTGTCCTTATCCATCGCGAGAAGCCGACTAACATCCAAAATCTGACTAATTGACAACGGAATCTCCCCTCTCGCAACTGATGCATCCATATGGAACAACTCCGTGAAACCACTAGAGGGATTATTCGCTTGAAAGCAATCTTGAAAATGTTCATATATCATCCCTGACAAACCTCCTATGCATAGATAATGGGCAAATAATGATTTATCAAGACATAAAGGCTCCTCTAACTAATACTCCAAGACCTCTAATGGTATCTCCTTGCCCATGGATGGATGTAAAAGACGTAAAGAGGAAATCATCTCCTCAATAGGACTAGCCATGGACAAAGGATGGAGGGCCCGTGCAGCCATGCTATACTCCCCGGCCTGCCCCAAGATCCTACACCCTCGCAATTGCACCAAATCATTAGTATCATGTGACTGAATCCGACTCCTGACCTGTGTGACCCGAACAGACTCCTCCTACAATGTAACCCAATCCCGTGCTTGGAATCTCCGAAATCTAACTGCCACCTTCCTATGTCCAACATGTCCCCCTCTAGTATAACGTAAACACCATTGCGGAAGTAACAGAAATAAAAACCACGCTAACTCCATGACAATTATCGGTTGGCATGCAATCGATCGAGCGATAAGCGAAAAGCACATCTAGCCTTGTCATGGAGTGCACAAGGGATCGTATGAAATAAATGTGGATATGGAAACTTAGTCTCAAAAAGCCCTAAAATCGAACCTGCATGGGAAGCTAACCACTCCCACGACCCGATTGGTATTTCCAGAATGATCAAGGAAGGAATTGATGTAGTCTGCGTATTAAGATTGTCCTCCTCACGTGTGTATCCCAAGTGATCCAATCATAATCTTTGTGCATCTTTCCCACATGGGTCTTTACCCCTTGCAAGGTAAAGAGACGATGACACACCGGACATGATGTATCACGCACTGCTTTTGGCGGCCCCATGAAGGAAAGTGAAACTATAGCTAGCACAAAGAGAGCGATAAAGACACCAAACACTCCATCATGTATCTCCTCCCACCTACAGAACCATAACACTTTAACACCCCATCTCACATGGGAAAATGCTAACTATAAAAACCATAAAATCTAAAAGCATTCATAACTTTTTCATCTAATCTCCATAATTTTCCAACTAGATCCAAATACAAGAAAAAGAAGATATTGGAAAAAATACCCCGATCCATATGTCTAATTTAAGAAAAATGATTCAAAATTCATACAAAACAATAAAAATATTCATATTTCACTAGGTCGTACTCCATAGTCTTCAATTTAGATACCAATAAAACTTAAATTAAAATAAAAATATAATTTATTATTCACGCTCCCGCCAAAGTGTAACCCACAAATATACAAGAAAATATATTACCCTATTCTTCTCTCTTTCTCGCGCCTAAATTAACGGAGAAAGTATAATAACAAAAGGGATGGGAAGACCCCATCATCGTATGTACAAGGATGGAACAACCGTTAACATGGGGCTAGGCCGCCTAAATCTATATACCCTCCTACTACTCTCGCGAACCTCCGAAAATCCAGATTCCGAATTCACATAAGAGGATATGCTGGTTCGTGCCCTCATTCCATTCCATGCTCTTGCCCTACAATCAAAAGCAGAAGACACGAGTAGGTCTGTGTGAGAACAAAATCGCTGTATTGTTTCCTCAATTTTTTTACCTTAAATCTTTCTATCTGCAATCTCCTAAAAGAATCTGCTCGGGTCTATACACTCCTGGATCTGCTTGCAATTTCCTCTGCATTTGTTTGAACAATTCCACCCACAACTGCCTCAGCCGCCATCCATTACCTCCTGACCGCAACTTCATCTGCCTCTCCTGAAGCGGTCGTGCCCAAATACGAAGTCTCTTCCTTGTACAGTCGAGAGCAAAAAGATCCCCGTTACAAAAAAGCCCCCCACAAAACCCGGAACGAAACCTGTGAGATACATCCAATCCCCAACGCCGTCTCGGACCAGCTCAACCGAGTATCTGTACAGACCAGAATTTCCCATATATGAAGACTCCGAGAAAGTTCTAAACTGGTTTCCTTCAGGGACTGGGCCCCAGAGTCGATTGTAGGAAACATCAAAACACGACAACAATCTGAGCTTAGTTAGCTCCAGAGGAATGGATCCTGAGAGATTGTTGTAAGAAAGATCTAAACATTCCAGATTCTCCATGTTTCCAAGACTTGAGGGAATTAGCCGATAGATTCAGATACCTGAGTGATGAACTGCCGAGTTGGTCTTTTGACTCCAGCTTCAGATCTTTCAGATTTCCTATACATGTTGGCAATGAGCCAGTGAGAAAATTATCGCTGAGGTCTAAAGTTCTGACATTTGGTAGAGAACAGAATTGCTCGAGGATATTTCCAGTGAGTCTACTGCCCCGAAGATTTAGTTCCTCTAGATTATTAAGACTGGAGAGCGAGTCGCCAGTAGAGCCTAGGACCTGAAGCCTTCCATTCTATTGGAGGCATGGTATCCCATGCGTCCCATTTGAATTCTTATTTTCTAAGAATACAAGTGCAACTAATAGCTACTGTACTTTACGTCCACTACCACATATACAGCGAATACATAGTTTACACCAGTCCGAAAATAGCTCAGGCGTTCAGTAATGATTACAATTGAGGTTTGTAGCTCACCATTGATTAATCACATCAATACTACTGCACACTAGAGTTATCGAAACCTCCTCTCTCTTTCTACAGTCAAGGACCCCGTTGATATTCTTGACTGGGTTCTCAAACAATGCCTACAAATAGAGAAGAATATGCATGCAGTCACTGTCTCCTCAAAACTCATTAAGTCACAGATTTGCTAGCTCTCGTGTGCATATATTCTCAAATACGGTAGTGAGAATGATTCTCACCACTAGCTATAGTTTATGGCAATTTATATAGATCTGTAATTTAAAGTGATGTCACGACTCTTGGTCACGGATGAATCAACCCCAGGAGCGTCATGGTGTAAAAAGTATCCATCAAGAAACCTACTATCAAACTAACTGTATGACGTCGTGTTGCCTCCTGGGAAGGTCCGTTGAAAAGACTTCTGTTGAGTTCAGTTCTCCCTTTCAGCAGTAGTACAGTGCAGTAGGTTGAATGACATTAAAACATAGTGTTCGGATTGACATTGTGTCAAAGCAGCAACACGACGTAAACGTTCTAGAACAACATATGATGTATTGGACAGTGGCGGCGACAATGCCTTCAATTTTGCTGAGCTTAGTCTGTCTCGCTTTTTAAAAATGAGAGGAATAAATGATATTTTTAATGCCACGTTTTCAACAAGATATAGATGCCAGGGCTAGTGACGAATTGAAAGTTCGATTGGAACTTTCAATTTGATACAGGTGATGTGATCACAGGCAACTCTGGTCCCAAAGCTTTAGTTGTGCATTCTAAAGGTATGTCTCTCCCGATATTTGATGTAGCAAAGACAAAATATTGTCGATTTGCAGCATAAGTCATATCAAGTTCCAAGACTTAATTGTTTTCCATTGATTGGCTTTTATAAGTAAATTTATGTTATTTCCTGACTGATCAGTATATCTTCGTCTTGCAATTTTTGACCTGGGGTAAAATATGGACTGATTTGTTGCATAGTCCAAGCATACTTCAACATATTTCTCGTTAGATTGCGTAGCGTCAGCACTCCACATAGCAACAGAACAAGTTCAAATGAAACGATGTCACCGCTTTCGTGAGAAGCAACTGGAAGCCTCTTTCAGTTGCTGACTTAGCTACCCTAAATTAATCATAAAAGCTGACGCTGCTCTACAAGATTCGCCTGTGCAAAGTGTAGGCCTCGGTGCAAAGTCATAGGTTTAAAAGCCTTCAACAAGTATCCATCAGGCAGGTGTCCGGCGACGTCAACTGCGTAGTATTGAAATTCAACGTATAATGCACGTACTCTCTGACAATCTGCTGAAAACTTGTCGCGCAGTTCTGCTTGAGTATCACCTATTGTATGGATGGTTTGTGAGCTATTTGCGTTGACTATAAGTCAACATCATCTTCATATGCAAGGAGAACTCTGAGCAATTGAGAAATCTTACGAGTCGACTTCAACACTCCAACTCTTTGAGTTTGACTTACAAGAACAGTCAAACTCACACTCAACCTTTTGCAACCTACTTGAGTATCCTCAGAAGGCTATTTCACCCGACTCCGCTTTGGAGTTTTTGTTTCTTCAACTTTCTCTCCTCACTTTCACTTCAGAAAGTGGCCTGTTGTGGACTTTTCTGGCTTCTGCTTCTGCTTGAGGTGATCGATGCTACTCTGGATAATATACGCATAATCCAGAATGGGTCGTTCAGCATGGGTCGTCTTGTTAAAGAATGCACAAGATATTGCACAGAAACTAGGCCTGTACTTCACGAGGCATTTTGAGTTCCTGGTGTGGTTGCATTTGGATCTCAAGAACACAACAGTACGTCATGGGGCTGGAGGAGGGATATAGAAGTAGGGGTGCTGCGTTCTGTATTCCTTTGCTACTTTGGATCAGCACCAGTGGGATCGATGCATGCACAACTTCGGAATTTGAAGCACTTATTCAGTTCAAAGTCAGGGTGGATCATGGTTCGTCACTGAATCTTGACAGTTGGATCGAAGGTTCTGACTGCTGTGGATGGAGGGGAATAACTTGTAACAATGAGACGAGATCTGTCATTAAGCTGGACCTTCATGGTGGAGCTCTGAAGGGCTCTGTAGTGGATAACCTCACTAGTCTTTATGATCTGGAGGTACTGGATCTGCGGGATAACTTATTCACGACTGCGATTCTGTCTCCACTGAGCACTCTGCAGAAGCTCCACACCCTGGATGTTAGCCACAATCAGCTCCAGGGTCCTTTTCCAAGATGCATTGGAAACTTCTCGGCTCTGACTTCCCTTACACTGTCTGGAAATCAATTGACAGGTTTCCTACCCAGCTCCATGCTCGAATTGTGCCATCTCTCTCATCTTGATCTTGGAGATAATTTGCTAGAGGAAATCCCTGAGTGGATTGGCAACCTCTCATCGCTCGAGCATTTAGACCTTTCTGAGAATGACATTGTTGGAAAAATTCCTGAATCTCTTGGCCAGCTCACGTTTTTACAAAGGCTTTATCTTCATAACAACCAGCTGGGCGGTAATATACCTGGATCTTTGGGCAGATTTCCTGCCTTGAAAGTACTTATGCTTCAATCCAATAGATTGAAAGGGGCGATTCCGTCATCAATTGGAAATTTGTCGGCAGGGGTTATGGTTAACAATTTTAGGCTGCATTCGAATGAACTTTCAGGACATATCCCCATGTCTCTTGGAAATCTTTCCGTGCAATCATTCATATTATCTGAGAACTATCTCAGTGGCCCTATACCATCATCATTTGCGAGTCTCACCCGTTCTGTGACTTCTTTCTTCATGAGCGAGAATTTTCTGACAGGTGAGATTCCTCCGTTCCTAATGGAAAATACCGGAAACATGTTCGAATTTTCGATTGCCACCAATCGCTTGACAGGCAGCATTCCAGCGTTCTCTGGAAACACATCGAGGCTCATATGCTTCAACGTCTCCAACAATTTTCTGAGTGGACCGGTTCCGACCCTGCCTGCTGTCAACATATTGGATATGTCCAATAACTCGATCACAGGCTCCTTTCCTTCCAGGGCCCTTGAGAACTTTACCCATCTGGAGTTTGTCAGTTTCCAATCCAATCATCTGGTTGGGGGAATCCCTTCGTCCTTTGGATTCAAATGTACGGAGTTGCAGATTTTGATCCTGAAGTCTAATCATTTTTCAGGGGACATATCTTCATGCTTTCGGAACTTAGTATCTCTGAGTTACCTAGATCTCTCAGAAAATGACTTCTCTGGGCAGGTGCCTGCGTTCGGGAACAGCTCTAAGATGGAGAAGGCGAAGCTAGGGGAGAACTCTTTTGAAGGCGTGATCCCAGCCAGCTTCAGCTCGATGCGAAGCCTCCTAACGTTGTCGGCGAATAACAACAAGCTGACGAGTCCATTGCCATCGTTAAGCAACTGCCACAACCTGGAAGTTCTTGACGTATCGTCCAATGAGATGAATGGGACACTACCGTCATGGATCGGAGATCTTGGCGACAGTTTGAGAGTGCTGATGTTGGGATCGAATCGCTTCGAAGGACTGTTCCCTTCCTGGTTAGGAAGGTTCACCAGACTTCACGTGTTTGATCTCTCAAACAACAAGATTTCGGGTACACTTCCCTCTGATGTGGGATTACTACAGGGCTTCAAGAATGAAGGCGTGGGATTTAATGCAACGGTCACCCAGGACCTGAAGCAAAAATTGTACGAAGACGAGATAGTTGTTGTTGCCAAAGGTCTCAGAGTGGAATACCAGTATGCACTTACCTACGTCACTTCGTTTGATGTTTCACGCAATGATTTAGATGGTCCAATTCCACCACAGATTGGAGATCTCGATAGACTTAGATTTTTAAACCTTACATCAAATAGGTTCTCGGGTTCTATTCCTCCTAGTGTTGGAAACATAGTACTTTTAGAATCTCTAGATCTTTCCTTCAACGATCTCACTGGGTCTATTCCTTTTGAGCTCACGTCCAACACCTTCTTGGCCTTTCTTGATGTTTCCTTCAATCAACTTTCAGGTCAGATTCCTCAGGGTTACCAGTTTGACACATTCTCTGCTTTTTCCTATGTGGGAAACGTCGGTTTATGTGGTTACCCACTTGGAGAATGCACTGACCCGATCCCCAGTCAACATGCGTTGACTGTGTCACTGGACCCAAGACATGTTTTCCAGGACTGGGTAGGCTTACCAGGCACACTTGTAGGATTTGTCATAGGTTTCTTTAGCACAGGGACCTTGATATGCTCATGGAGGAAAGCACGAAGGTTAGATTGTGGACCTGAAGTCTATACTAGATAGGTGCAGGTGCAACCAGGAAACTCAGGCGACAAGGGAAGAGAGTATGGTGCTCATGTCTACCGTGAGTGATTTTTCAAGCTTTGCTCAAGTATCAACTTGTAAAGAAACTTGTTCCTTGTGCCATGACATTGCACATTCTGTACAGCTGAATATTAGATACTTCTATATGAAGGCAAAGCTGTCATGATCAGTTTCTGCATAAATTCTCTGGCATAGTTGAGATGAAGAAATTGGGACCTGACTCTAGAAACTGGCTTTGTCATTTTCAGCGAAGTCTCAGTTGCACGAGGAAGGAACCTAGGAAAAAGGATTGTATGCATGGGATATGAAATCCATATAGACTATATGGGCCATGGGGCACACCAATTACCACGACGTCGGCAACCCGGAGAGAAGCTAACTAACCGTGTAGGACTAGGTTTCCCTAAGCTGATAAAGAGAATGACTCGAGAAAGTGAAATGAATCCGATCGTTATGACCAGAAAGTCATTCATTGAAAGGCTAGCTGTGGAGGACATAAATCAATAAACCTAACTCTAGCAGAGAGCACACAAAGAGGTAGTGGAATTCAATTTGGGGCACTTTGCTGAAGACTTTCTCGTAGTGTGATCGCGTTCAAACAACATACAATCAACCATCCAACAATGTGGTCTTCTGAAACGCTTGTGCACTAACAGACTGATATGAGCCGTACTTTCCATCATATCATTCTGGCTATAGCTCTGTAGTAGCTCGTTCTCAAAACACCAGTCACTGATTCCAAGTTTCACAAATGTCAATTGAAAGATAACACCATCCTATGCAGATTGTTCTTCAATGTAGAGTACTGTCACGCAATAAGTGTTATTGCATGTGGGGCATGCCACTGGAGACTTTCAAGAAGATTATCTGGAAATATTCGAAGGAGCGAAAAAGTAGTGGAACCTGAACTTAGCAAATTGCACACAATAAAAATAAAATCCTCTTAGTGAAAAATATGATCTAAGATGCTACTATATATACATGAGTTTATACATCATCTACGAAGTTCAACAGTTTCTCATCAAAGGATGCGACTTCCAGGAAAGCATGAGTCCTTAATATAAACAGAAGAGCCACAGATAGCTCCGATGCTCTGTTAGCAGTTGAATCACTGTTCTGATGTTAATAATCCTGTTTCTCTAGGATGGTAATATGTGATAAAGTCAACTTAGTGTGGAACAGTTTCTGGTTTGACCGCAGATCACCATGTACCATAGCGCGGCACCTCGTAAGCAATTGTTGTATGCTCATCCCTGACATGTTGCTTTGTGGTCCTTTCGAGGTGCGCGCACAAAGTGCACTGTGATTAACTGTCGTGAACAAGAGGAGCCTGCAGTATTTATTAGATACTTATTATTATGCAGGAGACTTAATCTCAGCTACAATTTTTTGTATGAAGAGGTCGAACAATGTCTGATTAAACTACTCTGGTTAAATTTGATAGGAGTGAAACAGTTGCAACCATCACATGGTATTATCGTGTACATGGAGACGTTTTCTGGCCGTTTCATCAATATTTTTGATCCTTTCCGGACCTTTGGCGATTCCAGTTTACATGTATTCATGATGATGATCAGCAGATGAGAATCTCTTTCCGTACATCCTTTATATTACAGTTCTAGGTTTGTCACAAAATTGTCAGCAAGAAGTCACAAAATGGTCACACAGCGCCTAAGACGGTTGTACAGTTTGCTTTAAACTGTGAGATATTCACAACTGAAGATATTGTTATCACATATAGCTCTTTTTTTTAACTCAAAACTGAGGCTTTTAGCAACACAATTGAGCTCCCCAGAATACCACCGCAAAGAGAGTACTGCATGATTCACGTACACAAGAAGCATGATTTCTAACCCAACTTGATCAGCAAGTAAAGAGTACAAAATCCAGATCCCAGAAATAATGATTTATAATTCAACGTGTGGAACTGATATTCATGGCAAAACCTAGGTAGTGAATATTCAATTCTTCACCCTAGGTCTTCCACGCATGTGAGTACCAGTATCACGAAGATCTGATATTAAAGCCCTTCGACATATATCTCACTGTGAGCCATGGAGGCTAAGTTTCCACCAGTAATTCTGCGGTTCAAGTTTCAGGTATATCATATTTTGAAAGGCAGGATGTGGTATACAAGTATATAATCAAGGAAAGAACCAATCTCAAATCATGCCTTGCCGATCAATTTGCTGAGCTCCACATAGTTTCTTCCGACTAACTTCGAGGTTTTCAACAGCTCCAAGAAATATTTCTGAAGTCTTGGAAGCTCGTGTACTCTGATGAAACCGCAGTAAGAGATTCCCCTGTATTATATTTTCACGTAGTACTCTGTTCTCTTCCAACCCTCTGGCTACAGAATGGCCTGCGGAATGTCTCCAACGAGATGCCCCATCTGCAATGACACTGACTGCGTCTAGTATTCTCACTTTACTCTGTGGCTCAGACAATGTATGCTCTATCGGGCAGAAAAGAAGTTCGGTGGCCTCCCAAATTAGAGCCTGACAGTATGCAATAATGTACGTTTCATATGGTTTGTCTGGAGACGTGAGTTGTTGATCAACACGTAAGTTCTAAAAGTGTTGCCTGCAGGAACATTACCACTCAAATTTGACAATACCTACTGCCTTCTATGAAGAGTTGGGGTTGGATGGATACAGATGTCCGCCGAGCGAATCACGATGCATAATCCTTCGCCAAATTGTCCCATTTGTAGAAACACAGATTGCGTGTAAGATTCTATTTGACTAGCTTTGTACAAAGTCAAGAACCGAAGCAGTGAACTGTAAGTGTTGGTGTTTGATTTGTCTCATTGTTATGCTTCCGAACTCTTCGTAATTGCAGATGACGAGGGAATGTGAATGTCCAGATTATCGTAAGGGGTGAATATCAGGGCAGAATATCCATGAGGAGCCCACTCCGACTTCTATTTCGAGGGCTGTGATATATGTTAGGCGATCAGTTGGGAACAATGTAGGATACATGTACGAAGTTCAGGAAAGTGCACAAGGTCATGCCATATCTCAGATATGTCTTCGTTTCATAAAATATATATGTACATATAATACAGTTTCAGAACTTTTTGAGCAGTAAAATGTGCATAAATTCACTTGAACCTGATTCACGAATTTATACTATTCTAGTGATGGTTTGTGGTACTGGTTTCCGAGACCTCTCATCGTCTGATTTCTATGCATCCTATAAACTCTACCGTGTCAGCAAAGTCTCTCGAAATGAATAAGAATCTTCAGTCGATTAAACTGCCGAAAGCGTTCTCACTGCTGGCAAGAACACATTCTTCCGAAGGAGCTCAATCGCGCAAATGCCGAAAGACTTTTATAAGCTTAAGGTACATACACTTGTTCATCGTTTTTTGTGGCTGTCAGACTTAAAGGAATCTGGTAAATTTCTGAAGATTGAAGGGAGAGTGGTTCGTAATATAATCTATATGTATTCTGACAAGAGGCCTTGAAGAAGCTAGCTCAAGCTTTTGCTGAACCTTACAATGGACTTCCACCATCAATCAACTGGCTTCAGAAATTGTACCTATTAACATGTAGGCTCGTCGTATACAATCTTAAGGAAAAGTGTCGTCTATTCAGGCTTGTGGCTGTAAGCTAAGCATTATCACATCGAGATCCTTAAGATGATTGTAGCGGCATCTGTTGTATCCCGCAGGAGGATCGAATGTTCCCATAGACGTTTCTACAAAATTCCTCACTGAGCATTCTGAAGCCTATACCAGGATCAGATTCCTCCATAATATGAAAAGTTGATGCAGGTAGACACATTGAATATGAGACAGATTTCCGAACTCAGCCTGAAGCTTCGTCATGACTATTCAGAAGTCATTAAATCTTTCCTCGAAAACAGCTTTCCTCCAATTCTGACAATCATTTACATTGACAACGATCCCAGTTTGATAACTCTGCTCTCCAGCATTCCAGCTGCGCATGCTGTAATTGGATCAACGTGATCGAGCAGACAGTATGCTGTTGCTTCCAAATCCATTGCCAGAACCAATCACAACCCTAGAATTTTGTCAAGTACATAGGATCAAAAACTCCAAAACCTTAAGGAGGTATGGTTGTGGGAGTAAGTGAACCACCCTCTCGACAACTTTCTGCTTGATGATAAAATCTTAACGTTAGTTGACACATATGAGCCACTTTAAAAAATAAAAAAAAGAGTTTTGCTCGGATATTACAGTTTCAAGGAAGGTTAGCCAACAGGGATGTAGAAATAGCCACACCTCTTCATTATTAGATTGCTCTGATTTCTCGGTGGAAAGAAGCTTAGATGTTTACTTTGAGTAATGATCGTACTTTCTGGTGGTGATTAGGATGACAGGTCCAGGATGACTTTCTACCCACTGTACACTTGTCTTTAACTTCAAGGTTTTTTCTACTTTCTTCTGAAGAGACCATGGACTAAACCTTTGTTGTCTTGAAGTGCAAGAGGCTCGTTCCGAGAAGAATCTGTTTCCAATAGAAGCATGACGACATATTCTGACACTTTACACAGCCACCAAAACTCAGTGAAAACAAAACACATTAGCGTTCGACTTAGTAACCTATCGAGCTCCAAAACTTCATTGTTATGAGTAGTAATCACGTAATTGGTAGGAGGTGACAAGCTTTTGGTTAATGCAGGCATATAGACTGGAGTCAACTTTGCGCTACACGGATTCCTAAGGAGCAAATGTCAAGCCAGCTTTTTCGAATCCTGCAGAGCCTTGCTCTAGTTGAATAGTGAAGTCCAGAGAAGTTGGTGTTTTTTTTGCTTGTGGACTTCGCACTGTTTGATTCGAACAGTGACATTCCCGTACAATGTTTGAACTTCACAGAAAATAGCACTACAATACTAACATCAGACTGCATTTTTCCTGTTTTCCTGTAATCCAAGAGACTCAGTATACTTTCATGTAAGTTAAGTTCTTTGATCACGAAGCTGCTGGTAACCTCTTGATAGACTTTCGAAAATACACCTCTATTGCAACATGTTCGTTTTTTTTTTTAACTTTCGTGTAAGAAGCCCAAAGAGGCGACGGATATGAAGTAGCAGTTTTAATCAGATTTATACACCTCAACTCATTTCCTCATCTCAATCTATCTAGTGTGTTCACATTGTTCCTGTCAGTATCTACTACGTGTTGGACATCTTAAGGCAACATCCTTTTTTGTTCATCTATTACAAGGAACTGCTCTGAAGATTCAACTCTTCTCTCCTATGACTACTGAATAACTTTCATCGTATCCTCGCGGTCAAGGTCCTTCGAACATCTTCCAGATGGCATGCCCCATATGCAAAGACACTGACTGCGTGTGAGAATTCTACTCTGAAGCACATACTGCACTGATCTAGTTTATAGTTTGTTTTGTTATGAACTGACATATTTGTGTTAGAGTCGTTGTTTGTTGTATTCTGATGATGGAGTACAATAAATGCTAGTTTCAGAAGATGTCTAAGTTTTTCACGTAAGATCTAATAGACGTGCCTCTGATTGATTGTAGTTGTCCGGAAAATGAATTATGCTGCGAAAATCCCCCACCAAGCTGCCCCATATGCGAGGACACAGACTGCATGTAAGACTACCCATATCCATAAAGAGTACAGCGATCAGTGGATAGTTTGAAGAATACATACGTACATAAGATACTGCAAATCCACTTCCATCTTTTGTTGTTGAGGTACATCCGATTTAATTTAGACCACACATATTTCTAGTTTGTTAGTACTAATATTCAGAAGTATGTGAACTTGCAGGTGTCCTGGTGACGAGTAAAGTCTCATTGGCGATTGTAAGAAAGAATTAAGAACATACCTGCCATGGAGCAGACGATCCAGATTGAGATGGACAAGAAGAAACTCATAGCTCAAGGATGTTCTTATGTACCTAAGCAGATGAAGTACGACACATTTTCTTGAAAACTTAGAGTCTTATTTCTAGATCAAACGTGTATTGACAAGTATATGTACTTTCAGCATATTATATTCTTAGTCTACTTCTCAATATGAGTACTTGTCGTTTTTTGAGTTTATTCGAAATCCACACCTGTCAGGACTATATAGACTAGGAGGAAAATATATAACACACAAGCTTGACCAGTTTCATGTTTGTATCTGGTCAAGCTTGTCATGCTTGTAAATTTCAAGCCTATGCCATAAATCATGAATGATCATAAATCTGTGTCTACGTCAACGTTGATTCTACCAGTATGCGATACATATATATATATTCTGAAGTGGTGATATGATCTACATGGTGCCTTACGTCAGTTCCGAAGCTCTCCTTTTGCTGGATTCTCTCCCGTCTCCAAAGATACGTTGGATCTTTACTTCGCAACGAAATTCACTATTTCTCTTCCCGTTTAGCACTCTATTCTAAATCAGTTTTAAATACTGTGATTCATCTTCTCTCGTGACTTCCCTTTGTGCAAATGACATGAATTTAAGATGCTTGAAATAATTTTGCAAAACACCTAATTATGCAAAGTCATTGTAATACTACATGTTTTGTTCACCAAAGCAGATTTTGTTTTGAGCAAGAGTCCTTTTTTGATGTTGCAAGGACGTTGACTGAAAAGCACAGAGTCACCAGATTTTTTGGTTCATCAATTCATGATTATAAACCTTGCAAAAAATATTCAATTTGGTTTGTTTTCGAAAACACTACCTGAATGAAAGATCGGGCAAAGAAATGAAAGAACTACATCAAAAGAGCCAAACAAACAAAAAAGTACAAAACAAGAGCCAAAAAAGAGTAAATTAACGGAAATCCCGCCCCAAAGCAAAATGTTTTTTCTCTGGTGATAAGATTGATATTTCTACTTGATGTTAATCCTAAAATTTAGAAAAATGGAAGGACTCGAACACTAATCTATTGCAAATTTTCTCAAATCATAATATTGTATTTTCCAATATATACACGAGACAAAATAACAATATGACTTACCTTTCAGGACTGACTTGCTAGTAGTTTAGCCTAGCACCATTTTTTAAATATGTATATATAAGTAGATAATATACAATATTATGTTCTTTCCGCAAAACTTCTCTTGTTAAACTTATGGCATGCATTGGCTTGTCCACATGAAAAGAATTACTTCTGAATCATGACAATAAGTACAAAAACCCAGTTTTTCACTCGCTTGGGTTCTGCCACGTAAATCTATATATTTAAATCATGAAAGAAGTTCTCATGAAAAATCATACAAACATCAAGACAAAATGCTCATGCACATTAAGTATTCACCTCGTCTAAATCAACACATATCATCCATTGCAGATGTTCCAGGATGGCTTTTATATTATAAATTATAGACGAGAAAGGCATCGTATCTTGCAACATCTGCTTCGGATCATACATGTGATCTATATTTATATATAAAAAATAGTTAATTACATTAGGCTATTGAGATAAATAAGACTTTACAAGGAAAATTTAGGCCACATTACACCAGCCGTTACTTCGACTGTACTTAAATCTCAGTGCAATTAGAATTCAACCCGGTTAGGGTCCCTTCAAGAGCCAACGCAAGCGCGCATCATCGAAGATTAGTTGTAAATGGATGTGTACCAATCTTACAAATAAAGCCTAACTGGCCGGATGATTGTTGGCAAGGAAAGTACAACTGTTTAAGAAACTTAACGACAATGCCAATAGATTCTGTCACTAACTCCTAAAGAAAGCCTCCTGTAGACGAGACGGTTCATTGCTGACCAGAAAACTATGTTAACGCAAAATTTTAAAGTGTGAAGATCTAAGTGACATTTGAGGAAAAATAAATAAAATCCCAGAGAAGCTAATTTTCACCAGAAAACTACTACTATGAATTACTCGAGCTGGAGCTCACCCCTTGCACTTCCTGCTCCAGGTTGTGCTTACATTGTGCTATTTATTAATAATTAAGTTTGATTTTTATTAAAAAAATTGATTTAAAAATTATCTTACAAATATTTTTTGTGATTTGATTTTTGTTTGAAGGTATTTGGAATGGAAAAAATTTTTAACCAGTTGCAAAATCAAATTAGTGTATGAAAAAAAATTTTATCTTAACTTGTTGAAAATAATGTCTTGGTTTGGAATATCAATCAACAAATTTGAGTTAAAAATTTGAAAGCTAATGAAATAAAAATCAATGTAGCATATAAATAAATATATTTAAAAATTGAAAAAAAATTAATGGTGGTTTAAATTTTAAAAATTAGAAAGAATCAAATGGTTTTTTTTTGCAATTACAATTTTTATTTCATTATTATTCACCATTTGATAATTTTAACTTTCTCAAACTATACTTTTGTAATAAATAAAATTTTAGTGAAATTTTTCTATTAGATTAAATCAAAATTAGTGAATAAACCTGATTCAAGGTGTTGGGATGCAAAAAAATGTCATGATATAGCCAAAAGATTGAAGTTCCGTAACAAACAATTAATGCAAAAAATGAAGTTGAAAATTTTCTTGAAAATGATTTATCTTGAGAATTATTTTGCTTTAGATTTTAAATTAAGTTTATGATTTTGCTAAAAATAATATTTTTATTTTAACATCTTGTCACACATTTTTTACATTCACCAAGATTCATTTTATTCAATAGTGCGTATGAGTATATGCATAGTCCACCATATGCCGGTAATTCACACTGAAATATGTATTTGGGGATCACTTTCCCAGCCAAGATTCTGACAAACCTGCCAAAGTTGTAGTATAAGTTGTGGTACCTATGATGCAATTTTAATCATGTGTGTTGCCGTATTGCAATCAATTTCAAAACCATACCAGACATTGTCTAGTTTGGTATGGTTGAGGTCACCTCTTTGTTTCTCTAGCCTTGGATTTATATGGAGCTATGGAAGCAGACTTCCACATATGGAGCTATGGAAGCAGACTTCCACACATTCGTGATAGAGTGTGCGAGATACTACCATACTAGGTGATAGGGGTCTCCATTTCTTACACATAGAACATTGGCTAGGGCAATTTGTAGTAGAGCAATCATGTTAGTAGATGCTTCTTGTGATGCTCCTATAGTAAGGATACCTTTGACCTAGATAATTAAGATATCTTAGGTGAAGTAGTATCTCATTCTCATGATATTGGGGCTAGATCCATCCTACCCATTTGGTTTCATCCATGTACTTCTTGATGGGTCTTACCATCGTTTTTGCTATATTACTTACTATTTCCAAGTGTGGTAAGGACTTTGGAGAATTTACTGATACGACGTACAGTAGGTGAAGTTTGTGCGAACGAAGAATCTTAATTGCAAGTTGCTGCCATTCAAATTGTGGAAGATTGTAAGTGCGAAATGATCATGAGCTAACTCAGTAAAAAATGAAACTTGATAGTTTAACCCTGTATGGAGCAGGACCGTGAGAACTGTAGATTCACGTAGAAAGACTCGACCAAACGCTTGTGGAAAAGAGTATATGGGGAAGAGTACATGAGGAAATGTTTGGATGTATGACTAGTGATTGAAATGACATTGAATATTTAACAGCATTTTATTTCGATGGTTTAGCATAATTCAACCGTAGACATTGCCTCTTACAGTCATTCCTGCATTGCTTTGATTCTAATCAACCTGGTCCCGTGTCATATCACACACCGCCACTCGGTGTGCCCAGCCTGCACACTATCTGACCAAGGTCAACCGTGATACTGAGCTGGAATCGGTAGGAATATTTACCATCATACAGTTTACATCCTTACCTATGTGGCCCTTGGTTTATCTGGAAATCAAGTCCACTTGTGCCATTTGAGACACGAGTTCTTTGATTTGCTTTTAGAACTCTGGAACCTGTTGTCTGTGCAAACAACTTTATCTAAATATACCGATAGCAAGTTTATATGCTAGTTTCCACAAGAGAAGAGCAGCTGCCAAATTGGATCGTATCATCCAGACGCGAGGCGGTGAAGAGGTTTCCAGGAACTATGAAAATAATAGATGGGAGATGAAGAAGAAATACACCCTGTACAGATTTATTCTCTGCATTCTGTTCTCTCTGTTTTCTATCAGCAGGGGCTCATAGTAATTACAGTCATGGATCGAAACCAGGTATACTCTGGGCATCCTCCGGCCGAGATGAAGTTGGTGGTTGCGAGTTCACACGGTTGAACGGCGACCTACTCAACGCACGAGTGGGGTTGAGTTTGGCGAAGAAGGCAAACTAGCGAGGTACTGATGCAAATTCCATAAAAAACTGGTGAGTTGGACATAACCACCAAGAAAGTTCTGGCCATTCACCGACCAAGCCAGGTGACATTTTATGGCGAGCCCAAGAAAATAAACGGCGCACAATTCACAACATGATTGTGACGGACCGGGAAGAGTTGGCGATTGCTGAAATGCTTTTTTTCCTGTTCTTCTCTTTGTATCGAATAGCGAAGGGCATTCGAGTGGAAAGTTTTTGGCTACAAATCGCCATAAAAAATACGCTGGTTCAGGCCCGCGTTCTGGAATCTGGACCAGAAACTCAAAGAAATGCAGTAAGTGAGGAGGCCTGGAGTACTTGACCAGTACAGGCTGATCAGATCTCCTCGTACCCCCCTACAGATAGCACAAATTGGAGAGCCTGTGACCTCCTTCTTCAGCGTTGCGGCTTAAGTTTGCATGTCTTGTCTCCTTTTATTCAGAGTAGTACCCGCCAGAACATTCCAGTATCCAAACCAGGCTGCTGTAGAGAGGAAGTGAGAAATTCAGTTCTCAGATGAATGAGATATTTGGTCCCCTGTTTCGAGACGAGCTTAAATATATAGAGGCTAGTGTCCAGCACATTATTGCTGCAATGCCCAGGTAGCTAAAGACGCCTGCACCGGTTCTTGCCTCACATCTTACAGGGTTGTATGTTTCTCGAAGAAAACGAGTGCTGTGATAGATATCTGCAACACAGATGTGCAACATAGTGCATCCTTGCATGTTGTAAATCTGGGTTAGTGCATTTCTAAACCTTCGTTCTGCTCGGAATCCGGCTATTAGAGGCAGCAGTGTGTTGATTGTTTAGCGGCGGCAGCCTCGTGAGTCTGGTTCCCCTCAACAATGGAGATTGCGATTGCACTTACTACCGTGCTGGTGGTTGCTGTATCGGTTCTCTTTGTCTGGTGGTATTATTCCTGGTTGCCGAGCAAGAGATTACCTCCAGGACCCGTACCATGGCCATTTCTGGGGAGCTTCTTCAAGGTGCGGAGCATGGGACTCAATCCTGTGACAGTGTCCATGAAGCTGGAGCCAGAGTATGGGAAAATGACGGGTCGTTTCCCGATCTGGATCGGGAAACGACCCGTCATTGTGGTCAACGATCCAGTGCTGGCATATGAAGCGCTGAGGAGCTCTATTTGCCTGCAGGTGCAAGCTGGACTCTGCCACCGAAGTGAATGGTGGGGACCATCTGATACACATTACTAATGGCACGTATCCCTTCTCACTTCTGAGGTTGCTGATGTCCAAGGTTCTCAGCTCCACGACTCTGAGAGCTCTGAAGCCAAAGCGAGAAGCAACCATTGAGGAAGTGATCAGCGATGTTAGAGAGGGGATTGTTGCCAACGAAGGTTCCAGTGCAGTGGTTGTAATACTGCTTCTGCGCTCTGCGTACTTCAGATACAGCATGTACGTGTGCTTCGGCATTGATCAGGAACGAGCTCATTTACAGATGATCGACTACGTTTTGATGGAAAGGGGCAAGAGAGGACACACTTTCTACCTCGGAGACTACATATCGGCTTGGAAGATCTTCGATTCGCAAAAAAAGTGAGTTATTTCATTTGGAAAAAAGTCATTTTTCACGTTCTTTTCTTGATACTTAAATAAAATTAAGTTCATAAGCTTATTACGAAGGATTCGCCGCGACTTTGACAGCAAGTGTATGCTGGTAGAGAATCTGCTGCAACCTTAAGTCCAGAGGGTTCGGGAAATGAAGCGCGCAGGCACTGTCATTCGTGGAACTTATGTGGAGACGCTCCTTGACCTGCAAGAGAAAAAGGGGCAGGATTCGCTGAGTGACCAAGCCATTGTAGCACTATGCTGTGAGTTCCTAAATTCCTCCACTCACACCATCTCTGGCGCTGCGGCATCAGCAATGTCTGAATTAAGCAAGGATCCCAACGTCCAGCTCAAGTTGCTTGAACAATTAAAGGTGTCGGGAAGAGGCCCTTGGATGAAACAGATCTTCCAAAGCTGCCCTTTCTGGAAGCAGTTTGCAAGGAAGTTCTGAGGATGCACCCTCCGGCCCCTTCGAGCCTTCCCCACACCATATCTGAATCTTGTCTGCTCGGAGGTTATCAAATATCCCCCGATTCAGTCATCTATTTTAACATCGAAGCGTCTCATCATGATCCCGAACTGTGGGCTGATCCCTGGAACTTCAAGCTGGAGCGATTTTTGAACCGGGAGGTGGACATGATGGGGAGGAGAGATGCTGGTTTCATTCCCTTCGGGGCAGGAAGAAGGGTATGTCCGGGACTGAGTCTGGGGTTCATGATTATGTCACTGACGGTTGATCGGTTGGTTCAAGATTTTCAGTGGGATACTGTCCAATCCACCTTTAGGCCTCAAGACAAACCTTCAGCTCTCGACAATGATCAAACATCAGATAGGTCTGAAATGTCTAAATTCAAACAACCAGAAGAAGTTCTTAAAGTGCATCCAAGTAGTTATCATTTGCGCCTTGACGCCAAGGTGCCTGTGATAGCTCGACTCAGGTGACTTCAATTCTGCAACTCGTGGTCTTAAATCGTAAGTGCAAGCTTATAGGAAGTCATGTGGGTCAGGAACTTCTAAACGTCTGTCACGTCATTCATTTTGCTTGGACAAGTTAATGCGTCCTTTCAAAGATTTTCAGTTACTGATAGTCTTCAAAGGCCCCTGCTTTGTTCCGGGGATGAACTGTAAATTTGGCTTCCTAGATATCTTCTTCCTCTAGCTACTATCTGTTCGTATTTATATGGGATAATATCTTTAATGACGATATCTAATGTGCACATCATTCAATGATCGGGAAGTCTGATATCCATGACAAATAGCTGTGACCATCCATCTCTCTTTATAATGTCACACTTCTCAGGTTAACATTTGTTTCGTTCATCTACTCGAAATCACTGCCAACTTCTCCCTGAAATTCTTCGGAGAACAACTCATTGATCATGGATGGAAGCATCTAATATAGGAGTTGAATCAGCTTCACAACCAATGCATCTCTACACAACAAACAGCCTGATAATGCATTTGCAGCTTGGACACTTGCTATCATGCAGTATTACTCTTAGACTAATTCTATGCAGACAAAATGGAGTACTTCCGGGTGATTCATGGGGTCCTTCAGAAGATTACTTAACAGTAGACAGAGAAGTACGTCAAATATACTGTCACAGTGATTGGTAACAAGCTGCAAACCACCAACAAACACGAAATAAAACGTAATTGTTGTATATTGAAAAAGATGTTAGACGTTTTCACAGGCTTCACCCTGTCACTTCTTACAGTAACTATTCCAGGAGTCTTTATAATAAGCCATCATGGAGCCTGGTACAATCTAAGAAACTCGTATTAGCTCAGGAGCAATTCATTTTACGGAAGAGAGATGTAATCCATGGTATGGGAAACTTTTTTTAAAGATCCATACTTTCGAGAGATCTGATGTTGAGTTCAAAGCCGACATTGCACGTTCCGAGGTGTCTGATAAAGAGATATTTTCAGTACAGTGTATCCAATTGAGTGATGAGCCTGTTGACGCGGAACCAAGAGGTCGTTCAATTACAGGCCAGGTGAGCTTCTGAAGCCCGACCTTCACATGCGTCCATGACTGTGGGGATCACGCAATAAATTCAGTGAACTTGGGTGAAATATGTGGATAAAAGATCGTGTGAACCTGTTGAATCTGGCGATGTACAGTATATGAAAGTATAAGCTTCTGGGTCGTTCTCTTACAAATATACTCATTGCTCGGAACGTGACCAATTTATTGCTTGACAGCAATGTATACAACACTCACAAACCATCATAGACTTTGAATGTGTTCTCATCATAATCAGAATTCCTTCCATATCCATGTGATGTGAAACGAGATTACCTTGCACTTCCATGTAGCAAGCTTTTATACTTGCCTTATATCTTGTCCACATGTCCACGCCCATTTCATATAGTATTGCCAGTAGCCATTCCCGCCTTACTTTCACAGTTACTCTTTCAACTTCATTCATATAAGGCTTGATAAACTTTGATATGAGGATCATGGTAGCTCATGATCTCATATCATGGGCGTCTTTGATGACAATATCGGACTAGTGCACTCCCAGGGTGTGATATGAGATTTGGCACAATGAAGTATATCTTTGGTAATTTCGTGTGGAGTGGTCGGTTTATTATTGATGGAGTAGATGACACCTATAGCATTTTTGGCTAGTTGGGTAATCTTGGGCACCTTTGTTATCTTCTTGGTTTTTATCGCATATATGCCCATCCTTGAGATGTATGTGAGGGTCTAGTATGAGTGATCATTTCCTTTATCGGTATTATTAGACATACAATACATGCTTTACCCCCAAAGGTATGACATGAGCTTTTGTCTTTTTCCTTTTTTCCCACCAATTAGACTAGAGATCTACAATCTACTTTGATGGACTGATAGTTTCAGCATGCTCTAAATTCTCTCTTAATGGTTTTGGCCATTCTTCTTACTATTAGGGCTTATCTAAGCTCTTGCTCCGGCAAGGATGCATACCATGGATCTTGGTTCAACCATGCATTAGGGCTTTCCAACTCGCATCAGCTACTTTTTGTACATAGAGAGATTTCACCTTGGCTTGGTCCACCTATCTACATCTTCATTACTCATATGTGAGTGTGGTACCAACGAGTCATATAAATCCATAATGCATTTATATGACTCGTTGCCTATTAGAGGGCATAGGATGATTACCCATCATGCCATTAGGGATATGGTGTTCTGCAAGAGGGTCGATTCCTCACATGGAGGGAGCATTAGTATGTCTTGCAATCTATTTGGGTTAGGGCAAACCTATATACCTTTTGTAAACCAAAGAGGTTTATAATACACGTCAATATTTTGATTTGGTTTATCAATTAACACATCACTACTGTGAAATTTGTATCGTTTGATCATGAATGATATTAATTTGAAGTTTATTACATGAGATCTTCTCCGGATCTTGCTTGATTCAAGCATATGATTGTTATCCAAGGTCTCTTCATTTACAAGCCCATCTATAAAAGTAGTTAGCTTTATCAAGTCACTTCTATCACCTCAACCTCCAAGATCTCTAGTCTCATAAACAACTGATATTCAAACAGGTTGATGTAAAGATTCCTCCAACCTGGTTGTGAATGCATTATCCTCGTCACCTCATATAGTAGATAGAAAATAATCAAGTGCTGCTATATTGGATTGTTCTGCTCATGCATCGTAGCTGACGAAATAGATGCTTACTCTTAGCTAGTCTTCTTCATCATACATCCAAAGTGCCGGTCAGCATTCTCCTGCACTTGTCAAGCCCTTTAGTGCAAGAACAAGTACTCGTACGTAGATGAGTTTATATTATAAAATTGAATTCTTCTATACTTGATGAAATAATCAAACGAACTAAATGAACAGTTTTGGGTACAGATGATAAGTGGCGAGATAAATCATTCGGATGGAATACAATAAATCGAAGTATGTAATGATTTTCTCCAAAAATCTATTTCAGACATTGCAGACAGATTTCATTGTAGACAGCATGGATGGTAATATGCTTAAATAATTTCTAAGAACTTAAGCATTTATCTGAAACTTTTTCTTCTAAACTCACTAAAGTAAGATTCAATTGTTCTTACAAGACAACAGATCTGGAAACTTGAAGATGACTCATTGTTCTGCAAGATAATCTCATACAGTTACATAATATCATTGTTAAACTTTACAAGCTCCTTGAAATGTATAAGTCAGAATAACGTGCATAGAAGGTGAGCGTATTGTAAACTTTTTATAAGTTTTATTGCATTATATGAATTTCACATCGGCTGGGTGATTGGAACAATGTTCTTCAATGTTTAAGTCTTTATCAACGGATCATTATTTGCTCGTTTATTTACACACAGTATTATAATTACTTATTACTAGGTTGTTAGAAGGGACAGATAATGTCAGAATTCTCAATAAAACATCAATAAGACTCGTCGCCTTGGGAGCTGCGGGCGATGGTTTTCAATGGTGTAACATTTTGTATGCTCTTGTTGTATATAGACTGAACTAGATAGTTTTGATATCTTAGGTGCAGTAGAACATATTTTCCATTGTAATGCTATTGGGGCCTAGCCCCATGTTCCACATTAGGCAGGTCTTTGATTACTTGACTACCGAGCTTCATCTTGTAGGCTTGAGAATCAAGGTATCAAAGTGTAGAGTTTGGTCTCCTGTGGGCATTCCTCCTCATCTCCAACTTCCAGAGGGATGTATGATATTGATATTAGATGACAATATACCATCCGCGGATAACCTAGTAGAGGAAGATCATCTACATGCAAAACATCCTCGGCAAGTGCAACCTCTAGGTAGCGTGAGACAAAATCCTCATTACGTTTTGCTTCTTCCTCGATGAAGGATCTCACACTTTCTTTGCACTAGGGCTTTAGATGAGCTTCCCTTAAGATCCCACTAAGTCATCACCATCAAAGTCATCTCCCTTCATGTCTTATTTTACTCTATTCAAATCTTTCAAAGGCATGGATCCGAATTCTTCCTCCACTATTGGTAAAGCTTCATCTCCTCTTCAATCTTGGCAAGCTCCTAATGGACCCATTGCTCATCCCCTTGATGTTCACTTTTTCCTCTGACAATGTTGATTCTTGTTTATAAGGTCTCTTCTCTTGCATACATATGAACCAAGAAAGAAGACAAAGTAGACTAATACTTTCTCCTCTTCCATGTACCTCTTAGTTATTGATTTCACATTCATGATAAAGATTTCATCCCAATTGATGGTGATGGATTTCCCCACAAAGCCTTCCAATATTCACACCTTATGCATACTTAAGGTCGTTCTTGAAGGTGAAAGCCATTGATTCAATGAAAAGATAACTTTCCTTCAAAATTCATTCTTAATGAAATCAATCTTGTGACAGTTTGTGACTTTACATTCCATATGGTTGAACCAGTTCTCTTCATTGAAATCAAACCCAATAAGCAAGTCAATCCATCCCAATTCAATCCATTCTTCTTCTTCTACTGATTTTTGCCAAGCCCTTTGCCCACATTGAGTTGTCCCACAAGTTAAGTTGCATTCACATTTCAACATGATGTGACGACCTTTCCCTTTGAACCTCATGTTACATACAAGTAACACAAAGAAAATATATTTGAAGTGATTTAGATTTGTTTCCAAAAGAATGGGATGTTAAATGAACACAAGGAAGGAAAATATACGAGTTAAGGCTTCTTTAAGAAACTCTAGACAATGCAATTCAAAGAGTTCACTTACGTAAACACTTTTCGTATCAGTCAAATCTAATTCCTAATACTTCATAAATAAAATTTCTTTACTACAATGTTATATGAAACATTGCCTGATAAAAATTATCATGGATTAAATCTTTTTTAATTATCTACCTAACAGAAATTATTATTTTTTGCAAATGGACACTTTTTGAAACTTGTAATAGATTTTGAAATTTTTTTACTTTTATATCAAATTTTTGCAATTCTGACACTGCTAGTCTTGTGCATGATGTCTCTATCCTTGTGGGGGGTATTGTGCAAGATACTTTACAGCTTATATGACCGCACCAAATTTTAGATCAAATGCACAATATATGATAATACTATAGCTTGGCACTTTTATTTTTTATCCAAAAATTTTGAAACATCAAATCTTGACTTCGAACACTTCTGTCATCCTTGGAAATAAATGTCATGTAGTGATGAATCAAATAAAAAATAGACCAATGGCAAAATCTTTTATATTACTTAAAGTTTTTTTGAGAATATACAATGACTACGGAATTGTATGCTTGGCTCGATAAACATCAGCATTATCTTTTTTTCACCAAACTAGATCTTTACAAGTTGAAACAGCTCAGCAAAGCTAAATTTTTGGGTCTGAAGAAGACTTCCAAAATCTTTTTCAGCCAATATCAATTCTAAGCCCCAACATAATTATGAGCATGAACCCACTTTGTCAATTTTCAGCAATATTTCCGTCATCAAAAATTTTAGAGTCAAATTTAAGCACTAAAACAAAAAATATAAGAATTTGAAATTGATCACCTCAACTTTGAATCAACTCTACTTCTAGATCGACACCACACCCTTCATTCCATCATTGTCATGCTCACTCTATAGTAAACAGATCGAAGTTACCATTGACCAAAACTCACCAAAACAACTTCAGTGCTCCACACCTTCAGCACTCCACAAACTTACAGTTCTCATCACATAATCCAATTTGAGTTTTCTAAATAATCTTTTCTACTCTCAAAAAGTACACAAGGTCACTCCGCTCATAACCATAACATAAAAAAGAGATTACAGGCGAGCCAAATCCACTTTGTGTTTCAAAAACTCCAGGTTCCAACACTAGCTACTCTCCACCATAGCCAAACTCTCAAAGTCTCAACTTCAAAAATTGCGCTCTAAGGAGCCCTAATTCGAACTCTACCCCTTGGCGCCCTTATAGTTGCACAATGCATAAGTTATGACATATTTCTTATTCACGTCGATTTGAATGTCTATCATCTTCATACCTCCCTTCAACTGATTGGATTTCGTTTAGTTCGTGTGTCGTCGTTGTGTCCAGACCCATATCGCACTTCTCGTGCAGCTGTATATTGAGTTTCGAATCTACTTTGGCAATGCATGATGCAGAAGAAGAATAGCCTGGCATTTAAGAGATTCAGTTAAATTCAGTTAAAGCTCGTATGACTTCACGGGCGGAAGGGTCAAATCTAGGGCTCAAAAATAGGGTAGCTCTAGTAGTTCCGGTATGATGACAATTGGGGGGTGGACTGCCCGTCCATTCTCACATGGGTATTGAATAACGGAATTTTATTTTGTTTGTTTGGATTTGATAGCCAGTTCACAGATCCATCATTACTGTGCATAACTCCATGACTGTGATATGGTGTTCAATCTTGTCTAGAGGGTTGAGCAAGTGCGTATGAGGGAGATTATTGGTAAAGACAGCATGGGTCTGAGTCAGGCAAAACATGTGAAGTGAGGAGGGTCGTGCATGGGATTGCAAGCGGAATAATTTTCTAGTTTGTATGAGGATCTTGATGGGGTCTTCCCATCCTTTTGTTAATTTACTGTGTTCTTTTCGTGTTTGTATGAGACATCTAGTGGTGAAGCGATAATAGAAGCGTTTCAGATTGTTATCACTAAACTTCGGAGTCGGTTTTACTCTGGAGGCAATGACTAGGAAGGCCGTACAATATAGGAACTAGAACTCCATACAAACGAATTATTGAACCTTTTTCATGTGCCGGAGCATGGAGTTGTGCCAGTGAGGACTCCGTGTTTACTGCTGAAGATCTACTTGTAATGTTTAACTTCAAATATAAATTTCTGTTATAACATTCATTCTTAACAAAGTATTAAAGTGAACGGGTTGATTCGATAATTGTATACTACACGAGGATCCAACCCGGTAAATCAGGAATGAGTTTTGAATGGTATTGATTTGCAAGGGTACGAATATCAAGAAATTCTATGGCTCACGAATGCGGATTCATGTGCTCGTTTCGCGAATTATTGATCGCGAATTATATTCATATGTGATACAATATATTGTATCACATATGAATATATTTATGTCTGTATAATGTGTTGTAGTGTTTTGTTGTGTTAACAATACAGAATTTGTTGATAAAATAATATATACAAAGTCATAATTTTTGTAATAAATGCAGTCAAGTGTATAAATAAGTTTGTGAATGATAAACCAAGCTATACGGTTAGTGATATTTCTCCGACATTGAGAGGTATTTTTCAACATTCTCATGAGTGGGCTGCACCCTAATTTAAATGTCCTCAACCTGCCCTTAACTCATAACTGTGATTAGTGTAGCCCAGACTAATTGGAAAGGTCAATTTTCAGGGCCTCAACCACGAACTAGTGTTGGTGGAACTAATAGGAAATCTCTAAAATTTTACACTGATTTGGGTAATTACATACAATAATAATTCTCAATTAGTGTGGCTACATCAATAAAGAAATAATTTATGTCAAGTATTTGCCAAGGACTGTCGAGAATCTCACACTAATTAGAACTATGTGGATTCAACAATTTATCTATTCCAAGTGATTCATATTGGCAATTTGGTTATTTTTAGTGTACACGTATATATTTCAAACATGCTTACGTGTGAGTATTTATTCAAAACACTAGATCTCCAGTAGTTGAAAGTTGAAGACCCTAACCTTCAACTACGTTAAGCCGCGGAAATACGGACAAGGCGGAAATACACATTTAGTGTATTTCCTCTAATTAGAAAAATGTGTGGGCCACAGCACATACAAATTTCGGTTGACAGGGAACCAGAGTTTGCAGCTCCTGTCCACTTGGTAGCAGGCGCACAAGAGCAAGAAGACATGGTAGTTGATATCCGCGAACTATGGCATGGCAAGGGTAACAAGAAATCAAAATCCGCAAAGACTCATGTAATTTCCGTATGTCTAAGTAAAGCAGTCAGAGAGAATGGGTACCAAGTATTATAGCAAAAAGTCAGGACAATAAAGCAGTCAGGAACATCCGTTTGACTTTGGATTTTGGTCTCCCGGCCAACGGAAGTGAGCTGTTAGAATGTAATATAATCCAGCACGTCTGACATCACCGACAGTTTAGCAACTGTCAGTGATGTCAGAATCGTTCTTGTGCTGTTGGCTTCGTCAATGTAGAGATCAAAGGCGTAGTGTGCATAGATCGAAGGCGTTACTCATTTGAAGGCGATCAGCTGGCGCATCGATCGACCACAATGGAGCAAGCGGTGGTACAACAGGGTGACCTTTGTGAGGGCGATGCCAGGGGAACGCCAAAGCATGTTTGGCTGATGACTATACCTTTGTTCAGTCATGTGAAGGGATTCTTACAATTCGCCGAGCTGCTCGCGTCTCATGGCTTGACGGTAACTATGTTCACCACCGAGAGCGAGATTCGTCGTCTTCACGCATCCCAAACTGGAACTCTGGACTCCTGGAATCGAGAAGGGCTGGACATCCGCTTGGAAACTCTTGACTTTCCCGTGTTAGTGTACGGGGATGGAACTTACGATCCCGAAAGATGTTTGAACACTATACTGAGTGCAGAGGCCGCGTTCGAAGAGGTTTTGAAGGTCAGAGTGAAGAACCAGTCGACGCCTACATGCTTTTTCTCAGACGTCTGGCTTCCCCGAACGAGGGTGGGTGGACGTTCTTAAACTCTGTGACATGATTTCGAGTTACCTTGATTTCCTTCTCACTGTAGAAACACAACAACTCTTCGAGTGGAGAACAGAGAACTGTAAATGTTATATTACATGGTAACGCTATTAGATGAGAACAACTATCAATTAGGCAGACACACAATCTGTCAGAGGAATTTCTCCTTAGGAAAGTGCCGGACACTCTCGTCGCAGTCTTCTCTGTTGTTACAGAACCGAGGCCAGCTGAATTGTAAGCCCACGTTGCATGTATCATTCTAGTTACCTTGTCAGCAAGGATTTCGAAAATTCTGTTTCTGATGTGTGGTCAATGTTGAAGAATTGCAGGAGGTAGCCTCTCAGTACGGCATCCCTGCGTTCGTATACTCCTTGTTTTCAGCATCGTACCTCGCGGCCGTCATTTACATCACTCAGCTGGAATCCGCAGGCCTTTTTAAGCTCCCAAGCTCTCCTTTCGATAAACGAAGCCAGGATGGATTCATCAGTCTTCCAGGCTTGTCGCTCATGCGGATCAGTGACTTTCCAGCAGATTACTTCAAAGACGATGCCATGTACTTAAGCGCATCTCGGCACGCGGCTTCTCTACAAAAGTCTGAGATTATCGTCTTCAGCAACTGCAAAGAGATGGAGTCAAGCTCTTTCCGGGCGTTGGAAAAGCTCTTGAAGGCTTCCGCGGAAAACAGTGGCTCAAAGGTTCAGCCTCTGGCCTACCATAGTCACGGCCTAAACGTTGCAAGTTGCCTTCCTCTTTTCATTAATCCCGTCTAGGAAGGTGAGAATCGGTGGTAACTGGGTGCCTACGAGTGTAACACATTTTCAGCATTCTCCTTGCAGATGCCCCAGGTCATCACTGTTGGACCGTTTCTGAACAAGTCCTTTCGCGATGGATTCAAGGACAAAGATAATGGAGATAAGGAAAAACATCCCAGCCTGAGATTGATGGACTCTCAACCTGCTAACTCCGTCCTCTTTGTTGCCTTCGGAAGTATAGGGAGCTTTACCCAAGAGCAGATCGTGGAACTTGCGATTGCACTGCAGAACAGTCAGCAGCCATTTGTGTGTGTATTGAATCCGCCGCTGAAAGTCGGAGGCTCAAAGGTGGATGATATATTTTCGGTTATACCTTCCGACTGCATTTCTGAAACAAAGGGGCGAGGATTATTCTTGACATGGGCACCTCAACTGGAAATTCTTGCGCATCCATCAGTCGGAGGCTTCCTGACCCATTGCGGCCAAAATTCCGTTTTGGAGAGCATGTACGCGGGAGTTCCTCTTTTAGCTTGGCCTTTATTTTCAGACCAAAGTATAAATTGCCGGTAAGATTCTTCCAATATTTGAACTTCGGTAACCTCTTCTGGGGATAGGATTCGGGAGAATGAACATTGCATGGGCACCTTGAGGGGATAAATGACTTAACAGAAATCATATATCTTTGCGTAATCATATCCATGTTCGGCTATCGTGTGGAAGAAAGGCTTCAATATTTTTCTCTGAGCTTGGGTGTACGCTCCAAAACAGAGCTGACCTTTGCTTCCCTTTTCTCCAAAGGTCTAATAATGTATGTTTAGGTCTAATCCTTGAAACTGTGGATGTTCGTCATGTTCATGGAGGTTGTGTGGGCATATCGTGCAGATTTTTGGTGGATGGGGCACAGGTTGCCCTGGAGATTTGTAAAGGGACACATCAACTTGTTGACAGGAAGGAAATAGAGACAGGAGTCAGGGCTTTACTTCAAGGCGATGAAGGTAAAGCAACAAAGAAGAAAGCTTTGGAGATGAAAGAAGTGATCAGAGAAGCTGTTGGAGAAAACGGATCTTCTGTAAGAAATTCGGAAGCTCTTATTAATCTTATTAGAGGTGAGTCCGAGTTCAAATGCATTAACAAACTCGAACTGGTCTTCGACAAGAGTATTTGTCATAAGAGATGTTGTTTGAACTTCTGTATGTTCCAGAGAACAAGCGCTCCTTGGTTCCAAAGTTTTTGCGCTTGATGTTCTGATCAGGTTTTTTCAAAATATGACAGGGTTCTAAACAAAACCACTCGAAGTATGGAGCTGAAGAAGATGGCCAGCGAGGACGCTTCCTTCAGTTGCTGGGCAGAGTCTAAAAAGCTGAGATGTAATGAATGATCGATGGGTACTACTCCTGAAATATACAAAGCGTAAGCTTGTATACTGACGTGCTCCAACTTCGTTGCCTTTTCATCCGAGACCACCTTCGCAATGATCTCCAAGAATTCTTTCACCTGGGCATGAAATGCCTACGTTATAATGTACATAGCGTTACAGTTTGTTGTATCGAGCAACAGAAAATGTAGAATGTCTGCAAGTCAATTCATCACAACCTCGGGCGACGTGTGGCAGCATTGAATCCAGCACGCGCCTCGTAAGCTGTTTCCGTGTCCTTCCCTCGTTGTTCAGGGCCTCATACTCCCTCCTCTAACGTTCTCCTGAGTTGTTTTTAGCACCTTAGCTTGGGAGGCAAATTTTCGCCCTGTTGTGTTTGCAGCATAGCATTAGATTGACGTCGATCGGCACTCGAGATTCTTCCATATTCCTGGACTCTCGCTGCCATGCAGCACTCTGTATCACTGATACAGCGTGCATCGTAATTCGTTCATTCTTGGTAATTGCATCGGTCCGAACTTCATTACGCAAAGGGAGTCATAAGCTTCTGTACTCCAAAAACTGCAATAAAATCATCAAGATGCATCTTGGTATCAGGCTGTCACAACGGTTGTTCCCAAGACGCTCCCTTGTCAGAAAAGCTCAGCTGTAAGCGTTTACTGAGTAAACAGAAAACAGAGCTGATGTTCATGAACTCATCTGAGAATATCGCCAGCAGAGGTGCTCCATTGGGGAGGCTTTTCAACCAAGAATTTTCACCATATTGAGTAATGAAACCTCCCGTCGATGGATGGGTGAAATTTTCACCTGTGGTGCCCTTTTCTGCACCAACAGTCATCGCCCTTTTGCCCGTGCCAGCTAGTCCTGTGGTATGAAGGGAAATAGATCGTTGCTTTGATGGTCTGAGGATACTTGAGGAGGTTGCAGAACAAACAATAATGGTTGCTGACTAATTTCAAGCCCGAAGATAATCTCTTCAATCTGTTTCGGAGAGTGCTTTACAGCACTTCCAGACGCAATTACAGGACGGAAGATTAAGATTGGAAATCCAGAGGTTCCATGATATGATCTGTTCTGTCGTTTCCATTCTCATCCGTTCCGGTTGTGCTTGTGGTTGAAGTCATGGGAAATGTAGGCCCAACTGTGCAAATGTGAGGTACCTGGAAGATGCATTCGAACAAAGAAAACAAGTTTGAGAGATTACTTAATCAGCAAACACAATTTTCTACTTCTTCTCGAGGCTAAGCGCACCATGCAGATAGAACCTCTTATATGACGACCAGACTCTTTAATCCACAGTCAAAACTAATAAAAAAAAGTCCAGAACTGTATATTAAGGAACACTCCGCAATATGAAAGATACTGGGTTCAGTAATTTGGAGGAAGCACGGGCCCTGGGAAAAATAACAACCTTTCGGCCATTTGTAATGGCAAGTGCTTTGCAGTGTCTGTAATTCTCGCATAGGTCGAGACTCGAGCTCTTGATGATGATGATCACTTCAGTTCTTTGTAAAGATGGTCCATGTTCAGATGAGAGTTTAAACATGTTGGCATTATATGTGAGTTACAACGCATGAATGTTACTGATGTGCATAACTGGAAGCCCTGGAAGCCTGATGACCAACTCCTGACTTTCCCTGTCCATTGGAGAATTTGGAAGCTGTAACTTGCCTTTGGACCTCAGCTGACTTAATTAAATCACTGTTGAAGTTTATTGAGGTGGGATCTTGGAGACAGCGCGAGCGGTATGTTGAACTCCTTGGCCGCATCCTGCAAATATTTCAGTTACAATGTATAAATGAAGATCTGGTGTGAAATATACTGAAAGAACTTCAACAAATATGACCATTTTTAAATGAAGCATTGAAAGGGATGACCGTGTTGTATACACCGAATGGTACGAGATGTCTCAAGCTGGCACGTACTCTGATTTGGGGTAAGCAGAGGTCTGATATCACACAAGTTGGTTGAACTCTGTGTGTTGATCTCCTGCCCAATCGGAGTCTGAATATAGAGTACTTTGGATTTTGATGTGTAATCGATATATAAGCTGTCAGTCACTTTGATACTCCGGAATACTCTCCTGATAGTAGCAATATGATTGGGACCTAGATCCTAATTATATCTCGATAGGACATTGAAGCTCTAGGTCAAGTCACGTCTAATATGTACTGCCAGGAGAGAACTACTTGAGATTGAACAGCATCTCTCTTGTAGTGTGATATGTGCCCCCATGAACAAAATAGTAAAAGAGATTCTCTTTCCAAATTTGGATGCCATTAATGGATCACAAAATCAATAAGCCATATTCGGTTAGTTTGCTATCATGAAACAATCAAGCAGCATCTCGCAGGTTCTCAACATCTAAGAACAAAATAATATTTCTTCACTGTGAATAGTCTGATAGAATTGCCTTCACTGGCTACTTATTATAGCAAAAGCAAAACCGTCTAGCGCAGCAGTTTCCTTTAGAACTAGCATGGAGAAAATGCTACATTGAACTAGAAAGTGTAGAACATAAGTACATCCAGACCATGAGAGAAGTAAATCAGTAAATTTGATATCCACGAAAGTCTCGTCTTGTACATTGAAGAGGGAACCTCGGACTTGTACACTCATTACGCTGGACTTTCTAAATTAAACTTCATTCGTCAATTGTAGGAGACCCTCAATCAAAGAAGCCTACCGTATATTATTGCAATTATATAATATTAAAAAAAAAACAGTGAAATGACAATAAATCCAATATCCATTTGATTCGAAGTCCTCAAGTTGTCAACCATGGCTAAATATGGACAGTACCTAAAAAAAACCAGGGGTTTAGAATTGCAGGCCCTAAATTCTCACAGCGCCCATTTCTTCGAGTGAATGGCCGCAAGGCTGTCCACACAGAAATTGCCAAAATGCAAAGGTGGAGGAGCACTCTTCACTCGAGATGGAATAGTTGGCCATATAGTTACCCATGGTGTCATTAGAGATGTGATGTTTGCTACGGCGCTAGAATATGTATAACTTGCATAGGTATGCGTTGCAGTTGTGGTGCACATACAGATTGCATCACAACATACATCGCTGTCACATCAAACATAACAATACATAGATCGTCATACACCAACACAAGTGTACCACAATTGCCCCCCTAACTGGCAGTTAGGTCCCTCTAACACCAGGTAGCATAAGATGATAACATAAGATGATATGCCCTTCGTGGGGCATATCATCTTATGGATCATATCAACTTGGAGAAATGCTCCACCATGACTAACACATATGGATGATGTCGTATAGTCAATGGCAAAGGTCCTGCAAAATCCAAGCTCCAACGATAACCAAGTCCCATAATCGCTAGAGGATGTAGTTGTGGTGTAGGGGTATTGAATGATGCTCGAACACGATCACATACCATACATCTAGCCACAAACTGTTGCACCTTAGTTTGCATACCTTTCCACCAATAGTGACTTTGAAGTAAGCTATATGTCCACTTTACTCCAAAAAGACCTAACTCCTCATGAGCATGTCCGACCAACTATGCTCTCCGAGATGGAAATGGCACAACACAAACGTTGCCATCTCCCCATACTCGAAGAAGGTGTCTACCTTCCCATCTGAACCATCGAGCTCTCTGTAAAGCTCGATCCCGCTCCTTTGCACTCAAGGTGCCCACCAAAGCACATGTACAAAGATACTCCAACACCAACATATCATCATGGATCTCTCCGTTTACCATTAAACCGTCCTCAGTCTCAGCGTCCAAGACTAACATATCTGCTCTCTTACCCAAGAGAGATATCATATAGCTCTCAACCGCCAACATACTCAAAAAGGCAGATGCATGCCAACTTGGCACCATCTTCTCATCAATATCACCGTGCCATCGAGCCTTGGTTTTGTCAACTTGACTTGTACATGGATTTTGACTTAACCCATGTGCATCACGGTTCACAACCCCAAGTTTATGAACAACCGTGAAATCATACTCCTTTAGGATAAGAGTCCATCGTGCAAGATTTCTTATAAGCTTGTCTGATTCTATCAACCAGTTCAATAATTGATGATCAATGATGAGAGTGTAGGAGTTTCCAAACAAATAACATCTAAAATGTGCCACGGCCCAAACAGCTGCCAAACATTCTCCTTCAAAAGAACTATACTTCGACTCCGTTGCATTGTTGGAACGACTTGCCTAAGCCACTACAAACTCCTTCCCCTCATCATCATGTTGGGTAAGCACTGCTCCCAAACCCAATATACTCCAATCAGTATGTACTTGAAATGGATGACTTCTCACAGGTCTCCTCAAAATAGGGACAGATATCAACCTTCCCTTGAGCTCAACAAAAGCTCTCTCCTGTTCATCTCCCCAATGCCACTCTTGATCTAGCTTTGTCAGCTTTGTCAATGCTTTGGAAATAGTGCTAATTTCTCGCACATATTGATAATAGAAGTTTGCAAATCCAAGGAAGGCTCGAACCCTACTCACATCTAAGGGTTATGGAATACGTAAGATTACCTCCACCCTAGTTTGATGAACACCCAATCCTCCTGGGTATATGGTATGACTCAAGTACTCTACTTGCTCCTGAAAGAACTTGCACTTTCCAGGATGCAACTTGAGGCCATGAGCAATCAATTACTCAAATACCTCATGCAAATATATCTCATGCTCCCTCACTGTAGCACTATACACTAGAATATCATCGATGTAGGCTCGGGCACAATCAAGTTTGGCTATGATCCTATTTATCACTCTTTGGAACTCAACAGATGCATTCTTCAACCCAAATGGTAAGAACTTTCACTTATACAACACATCCTTGCCATGCGAATCAATTGCCCAAAAGGCTATCTTGGCCTTATGTAATGACACGGTAATCTGAATATGAGCGAGACTGTAGTCTTTTGATTCGTTCCCAAGCAAATAAGGGATCCGAATAAGCTTTCAGGAAAATGAATGTGAGTTTAGACTTCTTTAGTGGCTTAGGACCTCTCAGTCCAAAGAGTGAGATGGTAGGACTATCACAAATCTTGTCCCATCGACAATATCATTCCCATCCAAACAAAGACACACACAATCGACACATGTGTTTAATAGTTTCCTGAATTGGTGAAATCACCGTTTATTGAGTGATGGGGATCTTTTCCTTACAAGCTGAAGTCTAGGCGATGCTCTCAACGAAGTACTTATGGGTGAAACTACACAATGATGGCTCCTGGGTAAACATCTGGTTATCTTTGCATGCGTCAGACACCAATCGAGGCCAACAGCATGACAATCACACCAGCTTCCTGAAGCTCGTTCTATCGTGACTACAATTGCGGCTCAATCAACTGAACACTTGCAAAGAAAGAAGATCCCACCTCTTTATTCCTACAATTATTTATACAGAATTTCTAACCTCTACTCCTAACTACTTCCTACACTGATCGCTCCCTCCTAAATCTCCTTTGTCCATCTAAGCCATTTGATCGTACCTCTGCTTCGTGCGTGAAGGCGTCGATTCCTAACTGCATCTCATGTACATCTGCCGTGATCTCCTGTCGATGAAGAGGCATGGCTTCCCAGAAATCTCAACCCAAGGCTTTATACATCTCCTTCCTTGATCCTTTGAATCTCCGGGATTCTCCATTGCGGTCACCAACTGCTCTAACCGTTGCAACTCTACTCTATCACACCGAGCAAACAGATACTGCACACACCAATTCGCAAGAGTCTCCAACCTTGCCGATGCCTCCACGTTGACTTGATTCAACTGCCTCTTCAGAACCTGCATTGCTTTCCGAAGATGCGAGTTCTCCTTCTCCATGAAGTTGATTTCTGCACCCCGCATATGGCAGATCTCTACATATGGTGTCCTCGCCTCTTGAACCTTCTTCTCCAATTCGACTTCCTGCTTGGATAGCTTGTTCATAGTCTCCGTTAATTGCAGAATAGTGTTAGTCTGGTCCTTGTGGTTTGGGTGATTTGCGTGGTTCGGATGACGCACTAATCTCTATGCTCCTCGTAGATCCACTACTAGTGTCATCGATGTATATTTTGAGGTTTGAGAGTCCAATAGCTGCCTTTCCCTGGGAGTCAGCCACTCCATCTTCACATACAGATGCACCAAGAAAGACAAGAGATACACCACACTCTTGTCATCTTCTCTCATCTTAGTGACCATCGCTTGTACATTCTTGGTGAAGATCTCTCCCCAGTTAACCTGAATGGTTCCTCCCACGAAACCTTCCATAATCCACACCTTAAGCATGCTAACGTACATCGTGCATTGTGGTGAGAACAACTGGTTCAGCTTAAAAGTGAGCTTTCTCCTAAAGACATCTTTGATCAGGTCGATCTTGTATCTATTCGTCCCTTTCCGCTCTCGAGGATTAAACCACTTACGCTCGTTGAATATGAAGGTTGTGTGCACTGCTGATCCCTCCCAATCAACCCCACCTTTGTTCTCCTCGTAGGTCCGTCCCAGTGCCTTCGTCCATAACTTTGCATCCCACTTATTTGGATACGCCCTACTCTCGATTGATGGCGTTGCCTTCCCTCATCGCACTTCATCGCATAGCTCGGCGCACACATAGTCCCATCGCCATGACAGAAATGGACCGCCCAAATTCTTTAACAGCAGTAATTCTCCCGGAGTCTAATCCGCCATCAAAATGAGCGATTGAATTCTCCCCATGGTCACACTTTGCCCTACTGGTACTCTCATGGTTTGACGCTTTGACATTGCATCTACTTTTCTCTCAGGCCTCTCAGGTTTTGCAGGTTCTTGGCATTGACCTCCTTGCTCGACGTTTCTGCAATCCATCAACCAATTTACGCAATCTAATTTTCTATCTATCACTTGTATGAACTTGCTAGTTATATTCTTACATAACTAACTGCCATATATTCGGACGAATACTCTCATCAGGTCCCGAATATATCTCTTTATTAACGAGAACCAAAAAAATTCCTACTTATCCTAATAACTATGCTCCTAGACCTTATCCTCATCTCGAATCTGCAACTGATGATATCCTACTCGTAAATCCAATGTACTGAAAACCTTTGCATGCCCAACTGCATCAAATATCTCCTCATGTGTATGCATAGCATATCGGTGTCGTGTTGTGATGCGGCTACTATGAGAAGATGATGACATGTGTCATCTTCAGAGCTGTTGTCATGACGGCAATACTTTAGGTTAGGATAACCGACGGTGCACTGTAAGGCTGTTAATAGTCCATTGTTGGATCAACTTTGTAGGGTCAGGATGTTGAAAAGGCTCCAAGAGATATTATCTTGGACCTTATCAGATATAAAGCGCACTCAGGATGGAAAGGGTATGGGAGAGAGCTAGACACATCACTTTGCTGACTAAGGAGCTTATCTGATCGAAGTGGAGCCGACGTAGGACATGGATAAAGGACAACATGATCCTCCAAATGTACCGATGCCCAATCCATTTGTGATCAACATCCGATGTCTTCATCGTGATCTATTTCAGGCGTGGTTAGTGTATCATTTTGGAGATAACTTTATGCAACAAGTGATAAACTCTCTAGACCTGATTATTCTTACAGTTGTTTCCTACGACGCGATTTGGGGCGTAACAATATACGTTTTGATTTAGTTTGGGCGCTATGGATCTGAACTTACAAGTAGTGGTGGCTTTCAACACATGGGTTCCAATCCATCACTATTGCTCACCAAAAACAAGCCATAGAGAGTTGATTGTTAGGAACTTTGGCAAGGAGTATTATTCTCAAGTTATAAACTCCCCGGTTCCGTTTGAAGTTCCGTTCATACTTAGCCAGTTTCGAGTTGTCATTTTGACTCTTTATTAGTGGCAACTTGTATTGTGTATAGGATGGCTAAGTAGTGTGTTTAGGATAGTTGTAAAGCTCTTAGTTAAAATGGAGCTAATTTGGCCACACTAGAGGTCAAAATAACACTCTTCATTCTCATTGGTCTTGGAGTTTGGGCCAATGAGGGCACTTGGGCAACTTCTTCGAGGTTTTGAGGAGTTTTAGAGACCTTTCGGGGGGACATTCAAAGATCTGAAGATAGGGTTGGAGAGTTGACAGGATGAGCTAGGACGTGGGCTCAAGAATGGATGGATTTGAAGGATTTGTCACTCTAAAATGATGATTCAAAAATAGAGTAAGAAATTTAGATCTTTGAGTATATTTGGGATGTTTTTGAGAATCTTACAAGGTTTTTGGAAGATCTGAGTCAACTATAATATAGTTTACAACTTGGGCTTGCGTTTGGATTGAAATTTTGACTCAATTGGATGAGTTTTGAGTACGGAGTGATAGCTTGAAGTTTGTCTATACAGTCAGAGTTGCACTATTGCTCTGACTGTCATGAAGTTAGTACGGAGATCATATCTTTTGATACCAAAAAGTTCTGTCAATAAAACTTTGCAAAGTTCAAGTTCTAATGATGAGTGACCTTTTCATGAAATCTGGGAGCAATTAGAGTCAAGGATTGGGATGTGTGATGGGTTTTGTACACAGGGATCTGCATATCACCTTGTGATACAGTGTGCAAATCAACAATTGTTTTGAGAAATCTAGAAAAGAAAAACATCTGAAACTTTTCTGAAAGATTGAAAGGGTTGTGGAGAAATTTTCTGTAAAGTTTAAGCGAGAGTTATTGGTTGAATCATTGGCTATTATAATCTTTTTCCATTGAAGTTTTACCGATTTATAATGAACTCAAATGTGGAGTGCTGAGGAGAAGAAGAAGAAATTGTCAATTCACACGAGATTCTAAAGGGTTCTTCTATAGCTAGGCGCTCGGGCGTTCTTAGAGCAAAGAAATGTCCATGCGACATTGGTGTGATTTCTAGGTTGACTCTCACTCAAGAATCACTCACAAAGGTAAGGATGGTTTATTAATATTCAAAACACTTGTCTAAAATAAGGTTTGAGATGAATTTTTCAAATTCTCTATTTATGTTACTTAGAATTTTACTCTAATTATTAAAAATAATTACCATATAACTTTTTCTTACCAAGTATAATCAAGATATATATCACAAATTCTAATTAAAATGGATACATTACAACATGTAATTGATTCACTTGGAACTTCTAGGAGTTCAACTACACTCCAGTTGACTTGGTGTAACAATTCAATATCAACCATAGATTTAAGAGAAATAATCAAGTCAGGCCAATAAAATAATAATACAAGTCAAGGAAACTCAAAATACCAATGTGATAGAATATGACCATTGATTCTCACTAAACAACAAGATAATTCTCTCATCATCCACTATACTACAAAAGCTATCGTGTTTTTTTAATCCAATTTAATCATAACTAGTTAAATATAATCATGAAAGTGTAAATTTGATATTTAAATTTAGTTATAGATTAAACCAATTTTTGATATAATCATATTTATTCTATAGCTATAACCATGGATCTTACAGTCTAATAAAAAAAAATTAAATTATTATTATACTATTTTTTCTTCACACTATAAATTTGTAATGAACACAATTTAATATCTTAAAATATATAAAAAAATAAAAATTTAATGCTTAACAAGATATCAATCAAAATATTGACATCTTGTTAATAGTTGTTTAGATAATGTTTTATTTATCATCATAGACTACATACAAAAAGATATCAATAAATATGATTTATGCATCACATTTCTATTCGACATTGCTATTGCAAACTCAACAATATGTATATTTTTTCATCTAACTTATATTATTGAGTAAAATGGATCTAGCTTATAATACATATGTTTTTGTGATGTGTTGTATATAGCATGTTAGTAGATTACAATTTATACTTGAATCAAGAAAAGTGCAGAGGTAAAAAAAGCTTAAGGTAAATGCAACTAGAAGTCATTGTTGTAGAATTTGGTACTAATCCCTCTGTAGACATGTATATTTTTTGCCAATCACTCCTCAAACTAGAGGTATAGAACAAGTATCACATATCATCAAACTATATTTTTAACAATAGTAATTGCATGTTATTAATGAGTTATCTTATTAATTATATACAAAATGATAATGATGATTTGATACATAGTCACTTTTATGATAATGTTATAATTTTGATCAATCATACACTTCGACGATTGACATGGAGATGTATTATTGAACATTTTGATGTTAAATTGAAATTTAAGAAGAATAAGTCCCTAATCCCAAACCTAATGGTGTTAAAGATCATAAGCTACATATAGGACCTATTGATAATATATAGTATAATAACTTTAGCTAATTATAATAATATACATCAAATATATAAACACTCCTCAAGCTCAAACGTTATGAAGTTTGTTATATGTCTATAATAATATATTGCTTAAATAATGTAAAACTAAGTGAAATCTAAATATATTCAAGTTGTATTTATACATAATTTTTGTTAACACATCAAATGTCATAACACTCACATGAGAGAAAATCTAAAATACTTAAAAAATGCCTAAGGACTGTAGCAACTTTGCTAGATGATGAGTCAAGTGACTTTCGAACAGCCTAAATCCTTTATACTGAAGACAAAACAGTTTCTGAAACTCCTCATAAACCTCCACACACTACGTCTTTCTTTTCATGTCACTTTGCTACCAATCTCAATATCCCAAATCTCTTCTCCATCGACACTAGAGATAGAAGACATAGTATTTGATTGCTAAATGACAACCTCTTGAGCAGAAAGCTTTTTCTACCCTCTCATACCATGCTCCACTATCTAAGTGTCAACAACTCTTGCTGCTATAGCTGTAACCTCTTGTGTTGTATCACAAAGGTCTATAGTGGTAATCACCGCTTGCTCCGCGCTAAAAATTCCAACCATACTTGAAGAAAACCCTACCTTTCCTTCTCAAAATCCCCATAAGACCAAGGATGAGATTTTGGGCACTTCTTGCCCCAACTTTTGCATCCACCATCTCGGTAGGCAAAGAGCTTACCAATGTAGTTGTGGAGGCCCTCATTTCCAGCAAAATTGTCCAAATCCTCGACAACATGATGGAGTTAGACACAACAATCCTACTCCTGCTCCAAGTCAATCGAAGGATAATGGAGTAGCATCTATTGATGTGTTATTGATATCATTGAAATGCCAACAGTAGAAGATCTGGGTATCATCGCATCAACTGCATGGTATAATGAAACACGCCTTGTAATCTCATCTCGCTCCACATACAAGTATCAATGTACTCGTATGCTAGATTACAAAACATGAGAAAAATTTGTGTTAATCCCTCCAAACAAATTCAACACACATATACACTTTTAGATTGCCAAGCAATGGGCATTGTTTCTAAACGGCCTTGCCCTGAAATTTTTTGTTGTTGGGGGCGTAAGACCTTGATCGGCAAGGCACTATACATTTTATTATTGCTGGATGGGACAAGACAGTTGTGATGGCAGATCTTTGTTCCGATGCTGAAGCATTATCAGATAGTTACTGTAGGTGCCTGTTATTATGTTCAAGAAAGAAAACCGAGAAAGTATAATAACAAAAGGGATGGGAAGACCCCATCAAATCGTACAAGGATGGAACCAAGCCGGTAACATGGGGCTAGGCCCCAATGGTATCACACTGGGAAATATGTCCTACAACACCTAAGATATCTAAACTATCCAAGTCAAAAGGTCTACAAACAACAGGAGCATCCGAAGAAGCATCACCTAACGTGATTGCTCTCCTATGGATTGCACCAGCTAGTGCTCTCTGTAGAGCAATGGAAACACATTGCCTAAAATAGGCTATACAGTAAGCTAAAGAGAGTGATACCCCATGTCGCCTAGTATGTTAGGCTCTCGCACACTCCCTCACGAACATGTCGAAGTCGGTGTCCATAGCTTTATATAACTCCAAAGCTAGAGGAACAAAGAGGTGACCTCTCTGCATACCCCTATACTTGGAGACCTTGGCTGTTGTAATCAGAGGAAACTGTCTTTGAAACTGTGTCTCTAGTAGGATCGGTAACCACCACATCAGCCACAGTTACCTGGTCCTCCCGAACCAAGTACATGTCTAGCCTAACCCTAGTCCACTGCAAGGCATACCAACGCTCTCTCCATGTGAGGTATCCACCCTCTCGCGCCATAGCAAACACCACATCCCTAATGGCATCATGGATAGCTATCCTCTGCTCTCCGAATGAACAACGAATCATATGAACACATGCTGCATCTAAAATGATACCACACTCACATGTGAGTAATGAAGATGTAGATGGATGGATCAAGCCAAGAAGGAGCCTCATCGATGTGGAGAAAGTAGCTGGTGCGAGTTGGAAAGCCCTGATGCATGGTCGAGCCAAGATCCACGAGCCTGCACTCTTGTCCGAGCAAGAGCGTAGACGAGCTTTAGTAGTACGAGGAATGGCCGGATCCACTAAGAGTGAATGTAGAGTCTCCTGAAACTGTCGGTCCATCAAGATAGACCAGACCCCTAGTCCAATCGGGTAGCCAAAGAGGAAAAAGATGGAAACTCATGTCGTACCTCCCGTAGTAAAGCATCTCTCGTATGTTGTAATAATACCTGTAAGGGAAATGATCCCATATCGACATCCCTCGTATATATCTCCAAAATAGGTCTATCTGCGATCACAAATTGAAAAGATAACAAAGGTGCAACGAGCGTCCACCTCACCAAGAAAGCCGCAGGTGCCGTCTCCTGCATCGATAATAAGCCTACCCGTCCACACGAAATTGGCAAAGATGTCTGTCTTCTTGCCAAATCTCCAGTCACACACTCGAATATCCCTGGTCCGATGATGTCACCAAAGACGCCCATGATCCTCCTATCAAAGGCTGTCAAACGTGATATGAATGTAGATGAAGGAGAAAATGTGCGAAGAAGATAGGTGGGTCGACAAGCAATACTAGATGATAATATATCAAACGCCACCTGCGGATCCCCTAGTAGAGGAAGGTCGTCTACATGCAAAACATCCTCGGCCAATGCAACGTCAAAGTAGTGTGAAACAAAATCCTCAGTCCCTACTGGCACTCCTAGAATACGTAGGCCATTTGTCGATATCATACATCCCTCTGGAAGCTGAAGGTGAGACAGAATGCCTAAAGGAGACCAAGCCCTACACTTTGACACCTTGACTCTCAAGCCTACCAGATGAAGCTTGGTAGTCAAGTAATCAAAGGCTTGCCTAATGCTGTCTACATGGCCCACAATGTGTGTATGATCCGTTAAGGAGGGGAACACACAACCGGACACGGCCAAAGCAGTAGACACAAGAGCTCTATGATGAGCCATGGCAAATAAGGGTCCTCCCAAAGGATCTCCTTGTCGAGTGCCAGCGGCGGAATGTAGAACGGTGACCCCCTCCTGGGAAAAGCCATGCTGATAAAATAGAGAAGAATGTGAACTGTAGAAAGATCGTACGAAAGGAATGAAGCTTGATTTGGGTCCACCAGCCTCTCTCAGCTCTCTAAAAATGAATGCACACGAGACGCTGTTAAAAGCGTTGTCAATGTCCACCTGCAAGACAACCAATCCGGATGGATATCTAGAAGTGCTCTAATGCCCAACGATAGTGCCTCACAACCTTCTGGTATGACGACTCCAAACTGATGTGGACAAAGATGCTCCTGGAAGTGTGAGCGATGCTGCAAGACAACGGTACGGCTGACCAATCGTAATAAGACCTCTCCAATAGCAATCGGTCTGATGCCCCCAGTGTCCTTCTCCATCGCGAAAAGCCGACTAGCACCAAGAGCCTGACTAACTGACAACGGAATCTCCCCTCTCGCAACTGATGCAACCACCTGGAACAACTCTGTGAAACCACTAGAGGGATCATCTGCCTGAAAGTAATCTCGAAAATGCTCATATACCATCCCTGACAAACCCCCAGAGGATAAACGTGGGGTTGTGCATAGAGAATGAGCAAATAATGATCTATCGAGACATAATGGCTCCTCTGGCTGATACTCCAAGACCTCTAATGGTATCTCCTCGCCCATGGGTAGATGTAGAAGGCATAAAGGGAAATCGTCTCATCAGTAGGACTAGCCATGGACAAAGGATGAAGGGTCCGTGCAGCCCTGCTATACTCCCCGGCCTGCTCCAAGATCCTACACCGTCGCAATCGCACCGAATCAGAAGTATCATGAGACTGAACCCGACTCCTAACCTGCGTGGCCCGAATAGACTCCTCCTGCAATGTAGCCCAATCCCCTACTCGGAATCTCCGAAATCTAGCTGCCACCTCCTTATGTCCAACGTCCCCCTCTAGTATAACGTAGACACCATCGCGGAGGTAATAAAAATAAAAACCATGCTAACCCGTCCATGGGATCGTGCGCCAACCGATCGAGCGGTAAGCAAAAAACACATCTAGTCTCGTCATGCAGTGCCCAAGGAAGCCTATGGAATAAACGTGGACATGGAAATCTAGTATCAAAAAGCCCTAGAATCGAACCTGCATGGGAAGCTAACCACTCCCACAACCCTAACGGTATACCCGGAATGCTCAACGAATGAGTCGATGTAGTGTGCGTGTTCCCCGAAGTGACAAAAACCGATATTGATGTGACCGTCCTCCTCACATGCGCATCCTCATCAGTGCACGTTTGAGAAGGGAGAGAGCTCTATAAGTTTGAGAGTAGATATTTTTGCACATGAGAAGAAGAGAGCAAGATTTGCAGAGGAGTCCATCTCAATGGAAGATCAACCAAGCCAGAGCACTTGATCTAGTGGTGGTAGTCAACCGAGAGCACCGAAGTTGGGAATGGATGATTTATCCATTTCATCTACCCAACTCAAATATGACGTGGTGGAGGATGTGGGGAATCAAAAAGCCAACATAACTGTTGGTCAATTGATTGCTCTAAATCCTACGATAAGAAAGGAGTTGAGGGGAGGCCTAAGCTCCAAAAGGACCAAGAAGCGATGATCCAAAGGGAAAGCTTCCATGGCAAATGTTGGAGTAGGAGTGGTGGATGCCGCTGCCTTGGAGGTATGTACTTAGGCTTTGAAGATTGAAGTATGCATTAATGGATGTGATGTTTTGGATGTGCTTGTGGATGGTGGATCTACGGTGAATGCTATGTCGGAACGTTTGTTGAAGAAGTTGGGGATGAAGCCTTCAAGACCTTCCAACATCATTGTTGGGATGGCCAACAAGCAAAAGGTGCGACCCATTGGAGTGGTGGACAAGGTGGTAGTAAGTGTGATGGGAGTTCAAACCTTGTTGTACTTTCAAGTGCTTGAGGAGTCTAGCTACGACTTGTTGTTAGGAAGACCTTGGTTGAAGGCGGTGAGTACTACTGATCGGTGGCATAAGGGTTACCTTCTTATAGGGCCAAAAAACCATCGAATGAAGGTCCCTCTCACAAGTGGCGGAGGAGTAGTCTTGGACTCGGATAGGCCTACCAATGATTACTCGAGTCTGAAAGTGAAGAAACTGACAGCTTTTCAGAGGTTGACACCAACATGTCGACCAATGAGGAGACATCATCTGAAGACACCTCAGATGATGATGTTCAAGTTCAAGTTCTTCATGCAATGGATTTACTTCCTAGGCCATGGGTGTAATAGATCCCGACAAGATGAAGATGAGATAACTTGAAGGCTCTCGACTCTCAAGTTTGGTCCCAAGGTTACTACAGAGGAGAAGTCAAGGTTCTTGGATATATTTCAAAAATATATCCATGTCTTTGCCTTTAGCTACAAGGATTTGAAGGAAGTAAGCTTAGAAACACATTGCATTGAGTTAGAGGAGAAGGCTCGTCTAGTACGTCAGAAGCAACATCAAATAAATTCACCAATGGCTGTGGTGGTGAAGGAGGAGATCAACAAGCTAAAGGATGCTGATTTCATCTATGAGGTAGAGAATTCTGAATGGGTTTCTCCTATTGTGATAGTCAAGAAGAAGAATGGTAAGCTACGTGTATGTGTAGATCACAAGAAGTTGTTTCCACTCCTCATCCGAGGAACGGGACTCGTCTTCTTCCGACGTAGTGGATGCTTCACTACTGGAGGGACTTCGGGTCTTTGGGTGTTTAGCCCGTCGTCCCTTATGTGATGAGGGATTCTCCCTCAATCGGCTCCGATGGATGCTCCGAACAGCTCGTTAGCTTCGGCTGCCTGTATGAAAGCGTCCACCGTGACAGGGTCCGCCCTCCTCCAGAAAGTTTCTTGGTCGGGGTCAAATTTTCCCAATCCCAAAACATACCATTCGATGGCCATGGCCGCCGAATAAGGTTTAGTGTTAGCATTGGTAGACGGCATCGTATCCAACAAACTGAGAAACTGCTCCGTGTATTCTCGGAGCTTCTGATGTTTCTCCCTACGAATGGCGCCCTATCTTCCCAACAATACCTTATCGTATCCCATCTCCCAGAACCTTGTCAAGAACCGGGCCTTAAGCCCATCCCAAGAAGAGATTTCAGCCGTATGACCTTCTTCTTGGTTGTTCATCCATACCGGGACTCCTCTCCGTAGGAGTCCCAGGAAGATTCTTCTCCGATCCACTGGGTCATTTTCCTTGTTGGCCGTCGAGATGGCTTCAAAAGTACGAATATAAGAGTCAGCGTCATCCTCATCCAAAGTACCCTTAAACTTGGGGTACTGTTGTTTGGTGATTGGTGCTGCCATGTTGTCTCGGGTATCCTTAGTCAAGACTTGAAACGTAGGTTCAAGGTTAATTTTCAAGATCTTCAGTCCCTCACTTTGTCGAGCAAGGGACGATCTTGGTCCTTCTTGAAAAGCCGACCACCTCTCCTCTTTGTTACTGGCTTTGTCACCCGAGGGTGTCACGGCCTTCGTAGAGGTGTCGGTATTTGAACTATCGTTTTCTTCCGAGGAATCCGATGATGCCCCTGGCTGGGCTCGTGTCTCCAATCTTCCCGGACTACTCGAACGGTTGGGCCTGTTGCTTCGTGGACTTCTCACTAATGGAGAGGTGGAATGCTCGTGATCCACGACCCGCCTAAGCATGTCTGTTCAACCTGAGCTTTCTTTCTCCTTCGGCCTAGAGGCTAAATCCACCCTTGCTCTCTTTCTCTTCTTCTTGTTTCTTCTCTCCCTGCTGCTCGTCTTGCTCGTGCCGAAGGTTCAGCAGTATGATCAAAAGACTGGTCGGGCTCCTGATCTTTGTTTGTCATTCATCTGGCACCGCAGCTCCTGAGAATGAGGTTCTCAACTTTCGAGGATCTTGAAGATTTCAGAGGCACCCACACAACAAATGGACGCCTCACTGCTCTTGGTCACCACTGGTGTCAACACGTTCCTAGTTAAGTTCTAGCTATGTTGTACTATCTCCGCTGGCAGATGAATAGCAACTTCATTCCCCAGCAGCAACGCCAAGAAAAAGTTAGACTTAACTCCCTTCTTTATGTAACAGACAAGTTACACAAAGGTTTTGCCATTTCTACAGAATCACAATTCGTTCTCAAGGGAATGAGGTGTTATCTTTCTGTCAGCAACGAATATGAGTGTTCATGCTTCTTTCGAAGACTCTGGACATTCACAGTCCGAAGAGTGTTGCGACGAAGTAGTCCAAGACCACTCAGTCAGATTAACAAACCATTACCCATCCATTACATTGCAGAGAATTACACATGTAATTAAAATTTCACTCCAGATTTACAAATGGGAGTTTGATCACTCTTTTACAAGCTGTCGACAAGGCGATGTTATCGATGAAGTTCTACTACGAAGTGAATCCGACTATGGCTCATGGGCGAATACCCGGGTATCTTCACAGGTATCACGCACCAGTCAAGGCCAATCGAACGTAACATTCTATAGCTTCTCGAGCACTTTGTTCTATCCTGACTACACTTTCGATTCTCAATGAACATTTGTAAAAGAAAGCGATAATCCTACTCTAACACTAATCCTATTTATACAATCTACTCGCACCGATTCCTAATCGTTGCCTACACGGATTGTGCCGGACTACTTCTTTGGAAAGTTACTGATCCCTTCGATGGCGTCTCTTCCCTCAATGCGAAAGCATCAACGCTCACTAATGTCTTCTGCGATCTCCTTTCGATGGACTCGCATCGCTTCTTGGCATTCACGTCCCATGGCTTTGTACATCTTCTTCCTTCGATCCTTCGAATCGCAAGGGGTGTTTATTGCCACTGTCAAACGTTCCAACCTTTCAGCCTCCACATCGTCACACCAAGCAAAAAGTTATTGCGAGCATTTACTCGCCAAATCTTCTAATCTAGCCGGCCTTTCAACATCAACTTCATGCAATTGCTGCTTCGCCCTCTTCAATTGCTATTGAAGCTTCTCATTCTCCCTCTCTACAAACTTCACCTCCGCGCTCCAAATTTTACAGACTTCACTGTAGGTCTGCTTCACCGTGATAGCTTCCTAAGCGGCCTCCTTCTTCTGCTTCTCCAGACGCTCCACTGATTCTGTCTATTGTTTTATAGTATCCGTCTAATCCTTCTTCCCCCGAGTAGTGCGGTTCAGCAACTGAATCAGCTCCATGTAACTCTCTTACTGTGGATTCCACCCTTGGATGTAATTGCTACCCATCTCGTTCAGCTCCATCAGAACTGGCACCACCACGTTCTCCAGCTTCTGCGCCAATTGTAACATCGAAGAAAGTGATTCTTCCCAAGGGAATGAGGATACCTTGGTTGTTTTTACCTTTAGGCCTCGATGCCTTCTACCTCGTGACCTCCGGGCTGACTCTCACTCAGGTTTACCTCCGATGGCTTTTTGGAAGCTCATCATGAATCTAGAAGGACTTAGTCCCACCCTTTGCCCATGATCCTATTGCTCACTCTTACACAAACTCTCAAAGTCCAAGCTCTATTATGCACATTATCACCAAGAGTAAGATATCACTCAAAAGGAAAGGGATACTTTGGTAATCAAAGTCTTCATTGAATCAAGGTTCCACTCCGAACATGACATCTCCAAGAACCAAGCTTCCTAAAACTAAGATCACCACACTATCTCCTCCCAAAACTAACTTCCATTGAAAAACTACTTGAGAGGTGCTTCTCAACCTCTCTATTTATACTACTTTGAATCTTACCCTAGTAACTACAAGTAATCACCATGTAACTTCCTCTTACCAAGTTTAAACGAGGTAGAGATCACAAACCCCAATGAAAAGGGTACATGGCAACATACAATTGGTCCACTTGGATCTTCTAGAAGCCCAACTACTCCCTAATTGACTTCTAGTGTACCAAGTCAATCTCGCCCCTAGATTTAAGGGTCTTCACCAAGTCCAACCAATGAAAACTAGTCCAAGTCAAGGGAAGTCAAGATACCCATGTGATGGAATCTATTCCTTGACTCATACTAAACAACAAAATAGTAGTTCTCATCTACCACACCAAAAGTTACTCTATATTTTCCTCCAACTTAACCATAACTAGCTAAACATAGTCATGACTAAGATAAACTTAGGCACAATTTAGATATACTTTCATTTTATCCTATATGTACAACCCCGGGTCTTACATTTACCCCGACCAAGATTTCACTCCGTCCTCGGAGTGAAAGAATCTGATCGCCGATGAAAGGGCTTCAACTTGTCGTGATTCACCCGGTCAAAATGTCGCCCTCCCAACTCCTTCAAATCGTAAGTAAAGTTTCCCCACACCTTGTGAACTATGAAAGGACCAAAGTACTTTGGAAGAAATTTCTTTCTTGCTCTCTTATATCTAATGGAATCGTAAAGCATTACCCAATCACCTTCTTTGAAAATCTTCATCTTCTTCGTCCCAAATCGATTATCATGATACTTCTTCTGCAATTGTTGAGCCCGCCCACACGTACCATGGCCACAGCCTCGAGCCTCCTCCAGCTCTCCAACAGTTGTTGACATCTTGATTTGATAGCTTCTACTCCATTCTTCCTCTTTAACTTCCGTTGATAGTTAAGAAGGTCGTCAAATCAAATTGAATTGGAAGCTTTGACTCGACACCATATACCATACGGAAAGGTGAGTACCCCTGTTGATGTCTTCCAAGTCGTCCGATACTCCCACAAGATAGCATGCAGCCTTTTTTTGTCCCAATTTTGCTTGCTCCCGTCCATGTCTCGCATCCTTGGCCAACATCATGCAAAGCGTATAGTTGGTTCGCTCACAACCCATTAGCATTTGGTTTGTAGGAAGTAGTCACCCGTGCCTTGATGGAGAAATGACCTAGCATGGCTTGTATAATGCTTCCAACAAACTCACCACCTCTATCAGATACAATTTCTAGAGGGCATCCGAATCTAGTTATTATCCTCTCATACAGAAATCTACCCACTTCTTCCTCACTAGTAGATTTTAGAGGTCTAGCTTCTACCCACTTGGTTAGATAATATGTAGCTACCACAATGAACTTGTTACCCCGAGGAGTAAGATTCAAGGGTCCTACAAAATCTATTCCCCACTTTTCAAAAGGACCTAAAATAGGAACTGATGTCAAAGGAGGGGTTTTCATGGACTTTTTAGCAAAAGCTTGACACACATCACAACTCTTGCAAAATTCCACACAATCTTTGAAAATGCCCTTCCAATGATAGCTTGCATCTAGGATCTTAAATGCAGTTACCTTTCCCGCAAAGTGTCCTCCACATACCGAGCCTTCATGAAACTCCTTCATAAGTTGAATTGACTCCTCCCTTCCAACAACCCTTCCGAGTAGTCCATCTCGCTTCCTTGATGAAACAACACGCCCTCTATGATGGTATAAGGTTCACATCGCTCACCAATGCATTCCTCCCGTGAATGCATGCCTTGGGAAACTCTCCCTCCGAGATGAAATCCCATATCCCCTTGTATTCAAATTTACCTTTGTTATGGTGTCCATCATCAGCAAATCCTCATCTCGAAATGTATCATCCACCGGTTGATCTCCTTCCTCATCGTATGCTCGAGACATCAAATCAAGATTGGCATGTTTCTTACCGGGTCGATCCTCAATGATGTAATCAAACTCCGCCAAGAACAACTTCCATCCGCTATCCTACCCCTCAAGATTAGGCTTGTTGAAAATGTACTTCAAAGCCTTGTGGTCAAAGAACGATAGTAAACTTCCTCCCAATAGATAGTGTCGAAACTTCTTGAGTGAGAAGATCACGCCTAAAGCCACCCTTTCGGTCACCAATAATTTCTCTCACCCGCACCATATGTCTACTAGCATAAGCAATTGGATGATCATGGCTATCTTCATCTAATCGGCTTAGAGTGCATCCTATAGCAATGTTTGATGCATCCGTGTAGAGAATGAAAGGTTTACCCCAATTTGGTTTGGCTAAAATAGGAGCCGTTACCAACGCCTTCTTAAGAAGTTCGAACGCCACAACCATTTCCTCTCCATCCTTGAGGATTAAATCGTAATCCGTCCCCTTCTTCATGTAAACCGTCAAGGCATAAGCTTTGTTGGAGAAGGAAAAGATGAACAAATCGATAGTATCCCACCATTCCAAGGAACTACCTCAACTTGGTCAACGCCACCGAAAAGGTAAGTCGAGGATGCGTTTCACCTTTTCCTCGATCCACCGCTATACCATCTTTGGAGATGATGTGCCCTAACAACAAACCTTCCTCACATCCAAAAATGCATTTTTCTGGATTGAGCGAGGCCTTGGCTTTCTCCAACCGTTGTAGAATTTTGATCAAATGATCAAAATGATCCTCCTTCTTCCCCGTATATACACAAAAATCATCTATGAAATCTCGCACAATTTCCCAATAAAAGGTTCAAACACCTTGTTCATGAACCTCTGAAAAGTTGCTTTGAGCATTACATAGACCAAAGGGCATTACCCTAAAGGCAAAAGTTCCCCCATGGCGTGGTAAAGTGGTTTTGAGCTGATCTTCAGAGCAATTTGAATTTGGTTATAACCACTATAACCATCTCCAAAACTATACCACTCATGACCTGCCACCTCCTCTAGAATCTCATCTATGAAAGGTAAAGGATAGTAATCCTTCTTTGTGACAAGATTCAACTTCTTGTAATCTACGCATACACGTAGCTTACCATTCTTCTTCTTGACTATCACAATAGGAGAAACCCATTCAGAATTCTCTACCTCATAGATGAAACCCGCATCCTTTAGCTTGTCGATCTCCTCCTTGACCACCACAAAACGTTGGTGGATTTATCCGACGTTGCTTCCGACGCATCGACGAGCCTTCTCCTCTAACTCAATGCGATGAGTTTCTAAGGTTACTTCCTTCAAATCCTTGTAGCTAGCTATAAAGACATGGATATATTTTCGAAATATATCCAAGAACCTTGACTTCTCCTCCATAGTAACCTTGGGACCAAACTTGAGAGTGGAGAGCCGTCGAGTTATCTCATCTTTACTCATCTTCATCTTGTCGGGATCTTTCACCACCCCGCCTAGGATGTAAATCCATTGCAGCAAGAACTTGAACTTGAACATCATCGTCCGAGGTATCTTCAGATGATGTCTCCTCATCGGCCGACATGTTGGTGTCAACCTCTGAAAAACTACCACTTTCTTCACTCTCGGACTGAGTAATCACTGTAGGTCTATCCGAGTCCGAGACCGCTCCTCCGTCACTTGTGAGAGGGACCTTCACTCGATGGTTTTTCGCCCCATACGAAGGTAACCCTTATGCCACCGATCAGTTGTCCTCACAGCCCTCAACCAAGGTCTTCCTAACAACAAGTCGTAGCTAGCCTCCTCAAGCACTTGAAAGGACAACAAGGTTTGAACTCCCATCACACTTACCACCACCTTGTCCACCACTCCAATGGGTCGCACCTTTTTGCTTGTTGGCCATCCCAACAATGATGTTGGAAGGTCTTGAAAGCTTCATCCCCAACTTCTTCAACAAACGTTCGACATGGCATTCACCGCAGATCCACCATCCACTAGTACATCCGAAACATCACGCCCATTAATGCGCATTTCAATCTTGGCCTCGAGTGCATACCTCCGAGGCAACGGCATCCACCACTCCTACCCAACATTCGCCATGGAAGCTTTCCCTTGATCGCCGCTTCTGGTGGTCCTTTTGAGCTTAGGCCTCCCCTCAACTCCTTTCTTTATCGTAGGATTTAGAGCAATCAATTGGCCAACAGTTATATTGGCTTTTTGATTCCCCACATCCTCCACCACGTCGTATTTGAGCTGGGTAGATGAAATGGAGAAATCATCCATTCCCAACTTCTTTCTCGGTGCTCTCGGTTGACTCACACCACTGGATCGGATGCTCCGGCTTGGTTGATCTTCCATTGAGATGGACTCCTCTGCAAATCTTGCTCTCTTCTTCTCGTGTGCAAGAATATCAACTCGAACTTATAGAGCTCTCTCCTTCTCAAACGTGCACCGATGAGGAAACACATCAATAGACGCTACTCCCTTATCCTTCGATTGACTTGGAGCAGGAGTAGAATTGTTGTGTCTAACTCCATCATGTTGTCGAGGATTAGGACAATTTCGTTGGAAATGAGGGCCTCCACAACTAAAAGCATGAAACCGTGAAGTTCCCTTGTGGTGGATTTCCTTTTGAGAGGATAATTCCCCATACCCTCTAGATCCTCCCCTACATTCTGATTCCTCCTCTCCCATAGTTGTACTACGTTAATCTTGAGATCAGCGAGTGTTTACGTGATAGATTTCAACTCATGGTGCAAGTCTACCACTTGAGAATTTACTACCGGGCGCAAAGAACAAAAGTAGGAGTTGCCATTCTAACCACAACAGTGGTGATGCTTCTCTAGCCACCAAGCTAGAATCATCGCCTTCTAGGCTCTCCTCCATTCGAATAGCAATGCGAATAGCCTCAACCTTAGAAGAGGGCTTTTCATATCTCACCTTGCTTCAATCTGAGGCTTCAAACCTCCAATGAAGTTCTTTGTCAACATCGCCACAATCCCCACCATGGTTGGCTCGACCTCGTCTCCACTCTTTCTCAACACCACACGAAAAACGTGACTCCAGCCTTCTCCGTTCTCTACGTATGATCTCACCTTCTCACTCTCTCCTTGCTTCAAAAGGTGACTTCACACATCAGCTTCTCGTAACTTTCATCCGGAAGAAAGTTTTCAACAAGATTCTCCGTCAAACTCTCCCAAGTGTCTTCCTCCACATGCTCCTTCTTGTACTCATTGTACCACTTCAATGCAGAATCCTCCAAGAAGTCGGGCAAAAGGATAGCCCATTCGGGTTTCCTTCTCTCATTGTTTCCTATGCATGCCCTCTGAAGTCTCTCACAAAGATTCTACATCTTTCTTTCTCTCCCATAGAACACCGAAGCTTCCCCATTTCCAACTCCTTTTGTCGTTGTTGTTGGAAATTTATACGGGACTCCCTAATACAACACAAACAAAACTAGCTCCATTCTAGAGTAATTCATCAATGGCAAAATGAACGGAATTGGTTGGTCCAAGATTGCCATGGCTCTCTCCTCTCCTAAACACACTATGAGCCTTACCCTCATCGACATCTTCTCGATCATTCTGAAAATGATCTCCATCTTCAGTTAGAACTTGAGCCACCTGAGATTTCAACTTTTTGGTATATCTGCACTCAATTTATCTTCAAAGCCCTCCACTAGTGACTCCAACAGAGCTTTCACGCCACTACACTCGTGTCCTAAGGGAAGTCCGGTCACTCCACAATTTTCACAATAGTTTCCACTCTTGGATTCATGGGGAGATGATGGTCCCAGATGAAGGTTTAGCTCTCCCACATTTCGCCTCTCTCTCAACCTCCGATCTTTGGTCCTCAAAGGACAACTCACAAGCTTATGTCCTCCTCTCCACAATAGAAGCAACTCTCACGCTTTCGCTCTCGGGAACTTTTAGTGTCCTCTCTTCAAACTCCACTCTGAACTCCCTCGTGTTCGAATCCGCTGAAACAATCACGTCCAGCCCTTGAGGTATCTTAGATAGCCGGATCTTCCAAAGAGGTTGATCTCCCATTTTCCAATGAGTGTCAAGTCATCCTCACTATGCAAAACACTCATGCACTCACTCTCTCGGAATGACCATAAACAAGGAAAAAGTAAATCTGAAAAGTAAAGCAGTTTTTTGCTCACTTTTATACCCCCTATACTTCAGGTATCATAACTTTCTCTATAAAAATGATCTCTCAACGAAATTTGAACCCACATGTAGCTTAGCTCCTGATATACAATCGTGCAAAGTTTCAAATCCTGATTCAATTCTTGCACGAATTGATAAGCTCTGTACACTTTTTCCCGAGAGCTATCTTTCAAAACCCGTCAAGACCCTAGCAAATTCTAAACATCATAACTTTTGATCTAGACATGATATGACTATTATTTCAAGTGCAAAACGTATCCCATCTACTAATCTAAAACCAATAAAATTATTGGAAAAACTTTGGAAAATAAAGTTTTCCTCCCAAATACGTACTATAGCACTCTCGCCTCATCCCAAACAACACTTAAGTAAACAAAATGTACAAAATAACTTCCAGGCTATCATATAACACTACCGGATACACAAATGGTACATTACTATGCATCATGATCTCGGTTCGCTCTTCCCCACAGTCCTCTCCATATGAGTTCTCATCGTTGCGCCTCACGGGCAATAAACCGATTCAAACATCTCTTCTCCTTCTAGACTGAGGTCCCGGCAACGAACCAAAAATGTGACCTCCGGGCTGACTCTCACTCAGGTTTACCTCCGATGGCTTTTTGGAAGCTCATCATGAATCTAGAAGGACTTAGTCCCACCCTTTGCCCATGATCCTATTGCTCACTCTTACACAAACTCTCAAAGTCCAAGCTCTATTATGCACATTATCACCAAGAGTAAGATATCACTCAAAGGAAAGGGATACTTTGGTAATCAAAGTCTTCATTGAATCAAGGTTCCACTCCGAACATGACATCTCCAAGAACCAAGCTTCCTAAAACTAAGATCACCACACTATCTCCTCCCAAAACTAACTTCCATTGAAAAACTACTTGAGAGGTGCTTCTCAACCTCTCTATTTATACTACTTAGAATCTTACCCTAGTAACTACAAGTAATCACCATGTAACTTCCTCTTACCAAGTTTAAACGAGGTAGAGATCACAAACCCCAATGAAAAGGGTACATGGCAACATACAATTGGTCCACTTGGATCTTCTAGAAGCCCAACTACTCCCTAATTGACTTCTAGTGTACCAAGTCAATCTCGCCCCTAGATTTAAGGGTCTTCACCAAGTCCAACCAATGAAAACTAGTCCAAGTCAAGGGAAGTCAAGATACCCATGTGATGGAATCTATTCCTTGACTCATACTAAACAACAAAATAGTAGTTCTCATCTACCACACCAAAAGTTACTCTATATTTTCCTCCAACTTAACCATAACTAGCTAAACATAGTCATGACTAAGATAAACTTAGGCACAATTTAGATATACTTTCATTTTATCCTATATGTACAACCCTGGGTCTTACAGTAGTGGACTTCCTGGTTGAGCAATTTCCTTCAGCTTCCGCTTCTTGCTGCTGGGCTCCGCAATTATCTCCACACTTGGATTCCTCTTCTCTGTGGTCCCCACAGAGTCCTCCTTCCCGAATATTGCTTCTTCTACATCTCTTACTGTCTTAGCTCTAGCCTCCGAAGGCATCTCCTGCTCAGTTGGTTGCACTGGCGACTGCACACCATCATCTTGGTGGGGTCCCATACTCCTTATCGACCCAGTACTGCCATTGCTCGCCACTGGTCCACCGAGATTACTGACCATATTTACTTGATAGCGCCTCGTCTCCTGTGGCGTCAACCACCCCATGCGCGAATACATGTGCACCAAGAATGAAGAGATGTAGATCATTCCCTTCTCTCCCACTTGCAGCCTCTGTCCCATTGCTTGCACATTACGAGCAAAGATCTCTCCCCAATTGACCTTGATCGATCCGACGACGAATCCCTCCACTATTCTCACCTTATGCATGCTTACATAAGTAGTTTGTTGAGGTGAGAAGAGTTGATTCAAAGTATACATTATCTTTCGTCAGAAGTCGTCCCGAATAAGATCAATCTTGAAGATGTTTGTACCCTTCCTCTCTCTAGGGTCAAACAACTTGATCTCATCGAAGGTCAATGCAGTATGCATTGCCGAGCCTTCCCAACCGACTCCATCCTTCTCCTTCGAGTAATCTCTTCCTTATGCTTCTGCCCAAAGCAACGCATCCCACGAATTTTGATGCCCTCTCCAGCCTATTGGATTGGCCGTCTTCTTAGCTCGAACTTCCTCGCACAATTTTGGGCACACATAGTCCCAGCGCCATGCCAAGAACTCTCCGCCCAAGTTCTTCAATCGTGCTAATTCTCCGGCTGACCACTTTGTCTTTGGCACCAAAGGTTGATATACTCTTGTCGGCATCTTCTTTACTGGCAACTGAATAGCCTCACAAGATCCCGATCGAATGGCCGATTTCCTCTTCATTTCGTCTACTTGACTCATCGGCTCGTACTTGCTCCTCCGCGGCTCGTTGCACTTGTTGATGTTGTTACTAACTGCCCTAATCCGTTCGACGCTTCAGACCTCCTTAACAACTCATTCATCTTGGCCCTCTTTGTACTTATTTCTCCTATTCGTATTCGGCGGCCCAAACTTCCTCCGAATACCATTTGTTTTTATTCCAAAAACAAAAAAATAGTCTCAAAACCTCTAAGTATGGTCCTACATAGATTTCATCTGAAGGTACCTCGGACGATGATGTTCAAGTTCAAATTCTTGCTGTAATGGATTTACTTCCTAGGCCAGGGGTGGTGAAAGATCCCGACAAGATGAAGATGATTGAAGATGAGATGACTCGACGGCTCTCCATTCTCAAGTTTGGTCCCAAGGTTACTATGGAGGAGAAGTCAAGGTTCTTGGATATATTTCAAAAATATATCCATGTCTTTGCCTTTAGCTACAAGGATTTGAAGGAAGTAACCTTAGAAACTCATCGCATTGAGTTAGAGGAGAAGGTTCGTTCAGTACGTCAAAAGCAACATCGGATAAATCCACCAACCGCTGTGGTGGTCAAGGAGAAAATCAACAAGCTAAAGGATGCAGGTTTCATCTATGAGGTAGAGAATTCCGAATGGGTTTCTCCTATTGTGATAGTCAAGAAGAAGAATGGTAAGCTACGTGTATGTGTAAATTACAAGAAGTTGAATGCTGTCACAAAGAAGGATTACTATACTTTACCTTTCATAGATGAGATTCTAGAGGAGGTGGCAGGTCAAGAAAGGTAAAGTTTTGGAGATGGTTATAGTGGTTATAACCAAATTCAAATTGCTCCTAATGATCAGCTCAAAACCACTTTTATCACGCCATGGAGAACTTTTACCTTTAGAGTAATGCCCTTTGGTCTATGTAATGGTCGAACAACTTTTTAGAGGTTCATGAACAAGGTGTTTGAACCTTTTATTGGAAAATTTGTGCGGGATTTCATAGATGATTTTTGTGTTTACGGAAAGAAGCAGGATCATTTTGATCATTTGATCAAAATTCTACAACGGTTGGAGAAAGCCAAGGCCTCGCTCAATCCAGAAAAATGCATTTTTGGATGTGACGAAGGTTTGTTGTTAGGGCACATCATCTCCAAGGATGGTATAGCGGTGGATCCAAAGAAGGTGAAACGCATCCTCAACTTACCTTTTCCGGTGACGCTGACCAAGTTGAGGCAGTTCCTTGGAATGGTGGGATACTATTGACGGTTCATCTTTTCCTTCTTCAACAAAGCTTATGCCTTGACGGTTTACATGAAAAAGGGGACGGATTACGATTTAATCCTCAAGGATGGAGAGGCAGCTGTGGCGTTCGAACTTCTTAAGAAGGCGTTGGTAACAGTTCCTATTTTAGCCACACCAAATTGGGGTAAACCTTTCATTCTCTACACGGATGCATCAAACATTGCTATAGGATGCATTCTAAGCTAGTTAGATGATGATAACCATGATCATCCAATTGTTTATGCTAGTAGACAGATGATGCAGGCTGAGAGAAACTATTCAGTGATAGAAAGGGAGGCTTAGCTGTGATCTTCTCACTCAAGAAGTTTCGACACTATCTGTTGGGAGGAAAGTTTATTATTGTTACTGACCACAAGACTTTGAAGTACATTTTCAACAAGCCTAATGCTGAGGGTAGGATAGCCAGATGGAAGTTGTTACTGGCAGAGTTTGATTATATCATTGAGGATCAACCCAGTAAGAAGCATGCCAATGCTGATTTGATGTCTCGGGCATACGATGAGGAAGGAGATCAACTTGTGGATGATACATTTCCAGATGAGAATTTGCTGATGATGGACACCATAACAAAGGTACCGGCAAAATACAATGGGATATGGGATTTCATCTTGGAAGGAGAGTTTCCCCAAGGCATGCATTCACGGGAGAGAACTGCATTGGTGAAGCGATGTGAACCTTATACCATCATAGAGGATGTGTTGTTTCATCAAGGAGCAGATGGATTACTCAGAAGGGCTGTTGGAAGGGAGGAGTCAATTCAACTTATGAAGGAGTTTCACAAAGGCTTGGTATTTGGAGTACACTTTGCATGAAAGGTAATTGCATTTAAGATCCTAGATGCATGCTATCATTGGAAGGGCATTTTCAAAGATTGTGTGGAATTTTGCAAGAGTTGTGATGTGTGTCAAGCTTTTGCTAAAAAATCCATGAAACCCCTCCTTTGACAATAGCTCCTATTTTAGGTCCTTTTGAGAAATGGAGAATAGATTTTGTAGGACCCTTGAATCTTACTCCTCGGAGTAACATGTTCATTGTGGTAGCTACAGATTATCTAACCAAATGGGTAGAAGCTAGACCTCTCAAATCTACTAGTGAGGAAGAAGTGGGTAGATTTCTCTACGAGAGGATAATAACTAGATTCGGATGCCCTCTAGAAATTGTATCTGATAAAGTTGGTGAGTTTGTTGGAAGCATTATACAAGCCATGCTAGGTCATTTCTTCATCAAGGCACGGGTGACTACTTCCTATAAACTAAATGCTAATGGGTTGGCAGAGCGAACCAACTATACGCTTTGCATGATGTTGGCCAAGGATGCAGACATGGACGGGAGCAAGCAAAATTGGGACAAGAGACTGCATGTTATTTTGTGGGAGTATCGGACGACTTGGAAGACATCAACAGGGTACTCACCTTTCCGTATGGTATATGGTGTCGAGTCAAAGCTTCCAATTCAAGTTGATTTGACGACCTTCTTAACTATCCAACGAAAGTTAAAGAGGACGAATGGAGTAGAAGCTATCAAATCAAGACTTCTGTTACACTTTTAATATTATTTTTTTTACGGAAGAATCTGTACATGGGATTTTCACATCTATTAATCCCTTTCTTGAATCTGTTTTACACAATGAGCATGAATTGATCGTGTTGTGTAAAACAATGTTACATATGAGTGGACTCACATCACTACCTTGGAGAGTACCCGAATGCGAATGGATGACCTTGCCATTTTCTAGATCGATGTAACTTGCTTTCAAGGGTTTCATAACTAGTTTGATTAGGCGCTTAGTAACAACATCAACAAGTGCGACGAGCATGGAGAAGCAAGAACAAGCCGACGAGCAAAGTAGACGAGATGAAGAGAAGATTGATCATTCGATCAGGAGATCGCGAAGCTATTCAATTGCCAGTGAAGAAGATGCCGAGAGGAGTATATCGATCTTTGGTGCCAAAGCTAGATTGGACAAAATGGAGAATTGTTACGATTGAATAACTTAGGCGGAGAGTTCTTAGCATGGCGTTGGGACTACGTGTGGCCATAGTTGTGTGAGGAAGTTTGAGTGAAGAAAACCGCAATCCCAATAGGATGGAGATGGCATCGGGATTCGTGGGATGCACTTCTTTGGGTAGAGGCATTAGGAAGAGATTACTCAAAGGAGAAAGATGGTATCGACTGGGAAGGGTCGGTGATATACACGGGCTTTAACTTCGATGAGACGAAGTGGTTTGATCCTCGGGAGAGGAAGGGCACAATCGGCTTCAAGATTGATCTTATTCGTGATGATTTCAGGAGGAAGATAATGTATACTCTAAATCAATTATTTTCACCGCAAAGAACTACTTATGTAAGTATGCATAAGGTGAGAATAGTGGAGGGATTTGTCGGCGGATCAATAAAGGTCAATTGGGGAGAGATCTTTGCTCGGAATGTGCAAGCGATAGGGCATAGACTGCGAGCGGGAGAGAACGGAGTGATCTACATCTCTTCGTTCTTGGTGCACATGTATTCACGAATGGGATGGTTGACACCACAAGAGAGAAAAAGATATCAAGTGAACGTGGTCAGCACTCTAGGTGGGTCAGAGGGGAGTGGCAGCAGCAGTGGATCGACCAAGAGTTTGGGACCCCACCAAGAAGATGGTGTGCAGTCGCCAGAAAGGGAGATTAAGTAGGAGATGCCTTCGGAGGAGTGGGCTAAAGCAATGCGGGACATCCTGGAAGCCGCATTCGGGAGAGAAGATTCAGTGGGGACCACTGAGAAGAGGAGTTCTAGTGTGGAGATAGTTTCGGAACCCATCAGCAAGAAGCGGAAACGAAAGCAAATTGCTTAGTCGAGTAGTCCAACACCAAAGGTAGCGCGGCCTAAGGTGAAGGCTAAAAAGATGACAGTGGAGTAGCCGATTTCTTCGGTGTTACAATTAGCGCAGAAGCTAAAGAATATGGTAGTGCCAGTTTTGATCGAGCTAAACGAGATGGGAGGCAGTTATTGTAGGAGCGTTGTTCTTAGGATCAGTAGGATTCTTTTTAAATTTTGTGAATAAAGAATTATATTCGGGTTCTCATGAGGGTATTCGTCCGAATATATGTTGGTTAGACATGAATACCATTAGGGAGTTCACACGAGTGAATTGTGAGGGAATTTAAGTGCGTTTTTGGGTGACGGATTGAAGAATTGTCGAGAGAAAGTCGATGCCAAGAACTTGCGGAGGGGCCGGAGTGAAAAAAGAGAGCTACAATATCGAAGCATCGAACCGGAGGAGTGCCAACAGGAAGAAGTGCAACGATGGGGAGAATTCGACTGCTTATTCTGATGGCGGATTAGACTCCAACGGAGTTGCTGAGGTTGAAGAACCTCGGGGGAGCATTTCTATCATGGCGATGGGACTACGTGTGCCCGGAATTATGCGATGAAGTCCGGAGAGGGAAATCACTGACGGCAATTGGAAGCAGGGCTCAGCCAGAGAAGTGGGATGCCAGGCTGTGGGCGAAGGCTATGGGTCACATCCACGATGAAGACAAAGGCGGCGTCCATTGGGAGGGCTCGGCGATGCATAAGCAATTATCTTCGACGAGCGGAAGTGGTTCAACCTTAGAGAGAGGAAGGGGACGAATGGCTACAAGCTCGACTTGATCAAAGATGTCTTTAGAAGGAAGGTGGCTCTCACCTTGAATCAGCTTTTCTCACCGCAGAGAAGGACATATGTAAGCATGCATAAGGTGAGGATTGTAGAAGGATTCATCGGTGGGACTATTTGGATGAACTGGGGAGAGATCTTTGCAAGGAACGTACAGGCGATGGCAACGAAGCTAAGAGAAGATGATAAGACTGTAGTCTATCTCTCGTCTTTTTTGGTGCATCTGTACGCAAAGTTGGAGTGGCTTACGCATAGAGAGAGGCAATTGTATTGACTGGAGAGCGGACCATCGGACTTGGAAGTAGACCTCGACAGTGCCAGTAGCGGGTCGAGGAGGAGTTTAGGGATGATTGCTCCTCCTGAACCGAAGAGAACGGGAGAAGTCAGGCCAACGGTGCAAAGTAAGCCTAATTTGGATTTGGACCTTGAAGTGATCAAAACTTCAAGAAAGAGGAAGAGAGTAGTGAAGGACAATCTGCCAGCCATTCTGACAGTTTGAAGAGATATGGGGAAGAAGAAAGTGGAAGAAGTAGGACCGCCAAAGACCTCTCGGCCAAAGATGATGGCAGTGAAGCTAGGGCCGAAAGCCTTGAAGGAGATTGCAGAACCTATGGCCTTTGTACTATAGCTGTCGCAAAGGCTAGAAGTTGTGGTGGTCCCGGTGTTGCTAGAGTTGAACGAGATGGGACCAATGTATATGACAGGATGGGACCCTCAAGCCGATGGGTATATGGAGTTTATTCAGATGATGAACCGGCTAGCTTTGGGAAAGGAGGACCAATCCATTACAGTTCGAGAGCTGACGGAGAATGTGGACAAGCTGTCCAAGGAGAAGACTGAAATGGAGCAGAAGGTCCAAGAGTCGAAGAAGGTCTACGAAGAGATCTGCCATATTCGGGGTGCGCAGATCCATTTTGTAGAGAAGGAGAATGCTCAACTTCGGGAGACGGTGCAGGACTGTAAGACCCAGGGTTGTACATATAGGATAAAATGAAAGTATATCTAAATTGTGCCTAAGTTTATCTTAGTCATGACTATGTTTAGCTAGTTATGGTTAAGTTGGAGGAAAATATAGAGTAACTTTTGGTGTGGTAGATGAGAACTTCTATTTTGTTGTTTAGTATGAGTCAAGGAATAGATTCCATCACATGGGTATCTTGACTTCCCTTGACGTGGACTAGTTTTCATTGGTTGGACTTGGTGAAGACCCTTAAATCTAGGGGCGAGATTGACTTGGTACACTAGAAGTCAATTAGGGAGTAGTTGGGCTTTTAGAAGATCCAAGTGGACCAATTGCATGTTGCCATGTACCCTTTTCATTGGGGTTTGTGATCTCTACCTCGTTTAAACTTGGTAAGAGGAAGTTACATGGTGATTACTTGTAGTTACTAGGGTAAGATTCTAAGTAGTATAAATAGAGGTTGAGAAGCACCTCTCAAGTAGTTTTTCAATGGAAGTTAGTTTTGGGAGAAGATAGTGTGGTGATCTTAGTTTTGGGGAGCTTGGTTCTTGGAGACGTCATGTTCGGAGTGGAGCCTTGATTCAATGAAGACTTTGATTACCAAAGTATCCCTTTCCTTTTGAGTGATATCTTACTCTTGGTGATAATGTGCATAATAGAGCTTGGACTTTGAGAGTTTGTGTAAGAGTGAGCAATAGGGTCATGGTCATAGGGTGGGTCTAAGTCCTTCTAGATTCATGATGAGCTTCCAAAAAGCCATAGGAGGTAAACCTGAGTGAGAGTAAGCCCGGAGGTCACATTTTTGGTTCCGTTGCCGGGACCTCAGTCTAGAAGGAGAAGAGATGTTTCGAATCCAGTTTATTGCCTGTGAGAGCGCAACGATGAGAACTCATATGAAGAGGACTGTGGGAGAAGAGCGAACCGAGATCATGATGCATAGTAATGTACCTTTTGTGTATCCGGTAGTGTTATATGATAGCCTGGAAGTTATTTTGTACATTTTGTTTACTTAAGTGTTGTTTGGGATGAGGCGAGAGTGCTATAGTACGTATTTGGGAGGAAAACTTTATTTTCCAAAGTTTTTCCGATAATTTTATTGATTTTAGATTAGTAGATGGGATACGTTTTGCACTTGAAATAACAGTCATATCATGTCTAGATCAAAAGTTATGATGTTTAGAATTTGCTAGGGTCTTGACGGGTTTTGAAAGATAGCTCTCGGGAAAAAGTGTACAGAGCTTATCAATTCGTGCAAGAATTGAATCAGGATTTGAAACTTCGCACGATTGTTTATCAGGAGCTAAGCTACATGTGGGTTCAAATTTTGTTGAGAGATCATTTTTATAGAGAAAGTTATGATACCTGAAGTATAGGGGGGTATAAAAGTGAGCAAAACTGTTGTACTTTTCAGATTTGCTTTTTCCTTGTTTATGGTCATTCCGAGAGAGTGAGTGCATGAGTGTTTTGCATAGTGAGGATGACTTGACACTCATTGGAAAATGGGAGATCAACCTCTTTGGAAGATCCGGTTATCTAAGATACCTCCAGGGTTGGACGTGATTGTTTCAGCGGATTCGAACACTAGGGAGTTCAGAGTGGAGTTTGAAGAGAGGACACTAAAAAGTTCCCCGAGAGCGAAACGTGAGAGTTGCTTCTATTGTGGAGAGGAGGGACATAAGCTTGTGAGTTGTCCTTTGAGGACCAAAGATCGAAGGTTGAGAGAGACGAAATGTGGGAGAGCTAAACCTTCATATGGGACCATCATCTCCCCATGAATCCAAGAGTGGAACCTATTGTGAAAATTGTGGAGTGACCGGACTTCCCTTAGGACACGAGTGTAGTGGCGTGAAAGCTCTGTTGGAGTCACTAGTGGAGGGCTTTGAAGATAAATTGAGTGCAGATACCAAAAAGTTGAAATCTCCATGTGGCTCAAGTTCTAACTGAAGATGGAGATCATTTTCAGAATGATCGAGAAGATGTCGATGAGGGTAAGGCTCATAGTGTGTTTAGGAGAGGAGAGAGCCATGGCAATCTTGGACCAACCAATTCCGCTCATTTTGCCATTGATGAATTACTCTAGAATGGAGCTAGTTTTGTTTGTGTTGTATTAGGGAGTCCCGTATAAATTTCCAACAACAACGACAAAAAGGAGTTGGAAATGGGGAAGCTTCCGTGTTCTATGGGAGAGAGAAAGAAGATGTAGAATCTTTTGTGAGAGACTTTAAGAGGGCATGTATAGGAAACAATGAGAGAAGGAAACCCGAATGGGCTATCCTTTTGCCCGACTTCTTGGAGGATTCTCGCATTGAAGTGGTACAATGAGTACAAGAAGGAGCATGTGGAGGAAGACACTTGGGAGAGTTTGACGGAGAATCTTGTTGAAAACTTTCTTCCGGATGAAAGTTACGAGAAGTCGATGTGTGAAGTCACCTTTTTGAAGCAAGGAGAGAGTGAGAAGGTGAGATCATACGTAGAGAGAAACGGAGAAGCCGGAGTCACGCTTTCGTGGTGTTGAGAAAGAGTGGAGACGAGGTCGAGCCAACCATGGTGGGGATTGTGGCGATGTTGACAAAGAACTTCATTGGAGGTTTGAAGCCCCCAGATTCAAGCAAGGTGAGATATGAAAAGCCCTCTTCTAAGGTTGAGGCTATTCGCATTGCTATTCGAATGGAGGAGAGCCTAGAAGACGATGATTCTAGCTTGGTGGCTAGAGAAGCATCACCACCGTTGTGGTTAGAATGGCAACTCCTACTTTTGTTGCTGCGCCAAGAGTAAATTCTCAAGTGGTAGACTTGCACCATGAGTTGAAATCTATCACGTAAAACACTCGCTGATCTCAAGATTAACGTAGTACAACTATGGGAGAGGAGGAATCGAATGTAGGGGAGGGATCTAGAGGGTATGGGAATTATCCTCCAAAAGAAAATCCACCACAAGGGAACTTCACAGCCATGCTTTAGTTGTGGAGGCCCTCATTTCCAACGGAATTGTCCTAATCCTCGACCAACATGATGGAGTTAGACACAACAATTCTACCCCCCGCTCCAAGTCAATCAAAGGATAAGGGAGTAGCGCTATTGATGTGTTTCCTCATCGCTGCACGTTTGAGAAGGGAGAGAGCTCTATAAGTTCCAGAGTTGATATTCTTGCACACGAGAAGAAGAGAGCAAGATTTGCGTGAGGAGTCCATCTCAATGGAAGATCAACCAAGCCGGAGCACTCGATCTAGTGGTGTGAGTCAACCGAGAGCACCGAGAAAGAAGTTGGGAATGGATGATTTCTCCATTTCATCTACCCAACTCAAATACGATGTGGTGGAGGATGTGGGGAATCAAAAAGCCAATATAACCAAGTACAATTGATTGCTCTAAATCCTACGATAAGAAAGGAGTTGAGGGGAGGCCTAAGCTCCAAAAGGACCAAGAAGCGACGATCCAAGGGGAAAGCTTCCATGGCGAATGTTGGAGTAGGAGTAGTGGATGCCACTGCCTCGGAGGTATGCACTCAGGCTTCGAAGATTGAAGTACGCATTAATGGACGTGATGTTTCGGATGTACTAGTGGATGGTGGATCTCAAGCGGTGAATGCCATGTCGAACGTTTGTTGAAGAAGTTGGGGATGAAGCTTTCAAGACCTTCCAACATCATTGTTGGGATGGCCAACAAGCAAAAGGTGCTACCCATTGGAGTGGTGGACAAGGTGGTGGTAAGCGTGATGGGAGTTCAAACCTTGTTGTCCTTTCAAGTGTTGGAGGAGGCTAGCTACGACTTGTTGTTAGGAATACCTTGGTTGAGGGCTGTGAGGACAACTGATCGGTGGCATAAGGGTTACCTTCGATAGGGCCGAAAAAACCATCGAGTGAAGGTCCCTCTCACAAGTGGTGGAGGAGCGGTCTCGACTGGATAGACCTACGAGTGATTACTCGTAGTCCGAGAGTGAAGAAAGTGGCAGTTTTTCAGAGGTTGACACCAACATGTCGACCGATGAGGAGACATCATCTGAAGATACCTCGGATGATGATATTCAAGTTCAAGTTCTTGCTGCAATGGATTTACTTCCTAGGCCGGGGGTGGAGAAAGATCCCGACAAGATGAAGATGAGTGAAGATGAGATAACTCGACGGCTCTCCACTCTCAAGTTTGGTCCCAAGGTTACTATGGAGGAGAAGTCAAGGTTCTTGGATATATTTCGAAAATATATCCATGTCTTTGCCTTTAGCTACAAGGATTTGAAGGAAGTAACCTTAGAAACTAATCGCATTGAGTAAGAGGAGAAGGCTCATCAAAGACGTCGGAAGCAACGTCGGATAAATCCACCAACGGCCGTGGTGGTCAAGGAGGAGATCGACAAGCTAAAGGATGCGGGTTTCATCTATGAGGTAGAGAATTCTGAATGGGTTTCTCCTATTGTGATAGTCAAGAAGAAGAATGGTAAGCTACGTGTATGCGTAGATTACAAGAAGTTGAATGTTTCACAAAGAAGGATTACTATCCTTTACCTTTCATAGATGAGATTCTAGAGGAGGTGGCAAAAGCATGAGTGGTATAGTTTTGGAGATGGTTATAGTGGTTATAACCAAATTCAAATTGCTCCCAAGATCAGCTCAAAACCACTTTTACCACGCCATGGGGAAACTTTTGCCTTTAGGGTAATGCCCTTTGGTCTATGTAATGCTCCATCAACTTTTCAGAGGTTCATGAACAAGGTGTTTGAACCTTTTATTGGGAAATTTGTGCGAGATTTCATAGATGATTTTTGTGTTTACGGAAGAAGGAGGATCATTTTGATCATTTGATCAAAATTCTACAACGGTTGGAGAAAGCCAAGGCCTCGCTCAATCCAGAAAAATGCATTTTTGGATGTGAGGAAGGTTTGTTGTTAGGGCACATCATCTCCAAGGATGGGATAGTGGTGGATCCAGAAAAGGTGAAACGCATCCTCGACTTGCCTTTTCCGGTGACATTGACCAAGTTGAGGCAGTTCCTTGGAATGGTGGGATACTATTGACGGTTCATCTTTTCCTTCTCCAACAAAGCTTATGCCTTGACGGTTTACATGAAGAAGGGGACGGATTATGATTTAATCCTCAAGGATGGAGAGGCAAATTGTGACGCTCGAACTTCTTAAGAAGGCGTTGGTAACGGCTCCTATTTTAGCCAAACCAAATTGGGGTAAACCTTTCATTCTCTACACGGATGCATCAAACATTGCTATAGGATGCACCTAAGCCGCTTAGATGAAGATAGCCATGATCATCCAATTGCTTATGCTAGTAGACGATGGTGCAGTCGAGAGAAACTATTCGAAGATCGAAAGGGAAGCTTTAGTCGTGATCTTCTCACTCAAGAAGTTTCGACACTATCTTTTGGGAGGGAAGTTTACTATCGTTATCGACCACAAGGCTTTGAAGTACATTTTCAACAAGCCTAATGTCGAGGGTAGGATAGCCGATGGAAGTTGTTACCATGGAGTTTGATTACATCATTGAGGATCGAATCTCGGTAAGAAACATGCCAATGCCGATTTAATGTCTCGAGCATACGATGAGGAAGGAGATCAACCAAAGGATGATGATACATTTCCAGATGAGGATTTGGCCGATGATGGACACCATAACAAAGGTACCGGCCGAATACAAGGGGATATGGGATTTCATCTCGGAGGGAGAGTTTCCCAAGGCATGCATTCACGTGAGAGGAATGCATTGGTGAAGCGATGTGAACCTTTATACCATCATAGAGGACGGTTGTTTCATCAAGGAGCGATGGACTACTCGTAAGGGTTGTTGGAAGGGAGGAGTCAATTCAACTTATGAAGGAGTTTCATGAAGGCTCGGTATGTGGAGGACACTTTGGGAAAGGTAATCGCATTTAAGATCCTAGATGCGCTATCATTGGAAGGGCATTTTCAAAGATTGTGTGGAATTTTGCAAGAGTTGTGATGTGTGTCAAGCTTTTGCTAAAAAGTCCATGAAAACCCCTCCTTTGACATCAGTTCCTATTTTAGGTCCTTTTTTGAGAAATGGGGAATAGATTTTGTAGGACCCTTGAATCTTACTCCCTCGGGTAACAAGTTCATTGTGGTAGCTACATTATCTAACCAAGTGGGTAGAAGCTAGACCTCTAAAATCTACTAGTGAGGAAGAAGTGGATAGATTTCTGTATGAGAGGATAATAACTAGATTCGATGCCCTCTAGAAATTGTATCTGATAGAGGTGGTGAGTTTGTTGGAAGCATTATTCAAGCCATGCTAGGTCATTTCTCCATCAAGGCACGGGTGACTACTTCCTACAAACCAAATGCTAATGGGTTGGCAGAGCGAACCAACTATACGCTTTGCATGATGTTGGCCAAGGATGCACACATGGACGGGAGCAAGCAAAATTGGGACAAGAGGCTGCATGCTATCTTGTGGGAGTATCGGACGACTTGGAAGACATCAACAGGGTACTCACCTTTCCGTATGGTATATGGTGTCGAGTCAAAGCTTCCAATTCAATTTGATTTGACGACCTTTCTTAACTATCCAACGGAAGTTAAAGAGGACGAATGGAGTAGAAGCTATCAAATCAAGACGTCAACAACCGTTGGAGTTGGAGGAGGCTCGAAGCCGTGGCCATGGTACGTGTGGAGCGGGCTCAACAATTGCATAAGAAGTATCATGATAATCGATTTGGGACAAAGAAGATGAAGATTTTCAAAGAAGGTGATTGGGTAATGCTTTACGACTCCATTAGATATAAGAGAGCAAGAAAGAAATTTCTTCCAAAGTACTTTGGTCCTTTCATAGTTCACAAGGTGTGGGGAAACTTTACTTACGATTTGAAGGAGTTGGGAGGACGACATTTTGACCGGGTGAATCACGACAAGTTGAAGCCGTTTCATCGACGATCAGATTCTTTCACTCCGAGGACGGAGTGAAATCTTGGTCCGGGGTAAATGTAAGACCTGTGGTTGTACATATAGGATAAAATGAAAGTATATCTAAATTGTGCCTAAGTTTATCTTAGTCATGACTATGTTTAGCTAGTTATGGTTAAGTTGGAGGAAAATATAGAGTAACTTTTGGTGTGGTAGATGAGAACTTCTATTTTGTTGTTTAGTATGAGTCAAAGAATAGATTCCATCACATGGGTATCTTGACTTCCCTTGACGTGGACTAGTTTTCATTGGTTGGACTTGGTGAAGACCCTTAAATCTAGGGGCGAGATTGACTTGGTACACTAGAAGTCAATTAGGGAGTAGTTGGGCTTCTAGAAGATCCAAGTGGACCAATTGCATGTTGCCATGTACCCTTTTCATTGGGGTTTGTGATCTCTACCTCGTTTAAACTTGGTAAGAGGAAGTTACATGGTGATTACTTGTAGTTACTAGGGTAAGATTCTAAGTAGTATAAATAGAGAGGTTGAGAAGCACCTCTCAAGTAGTTTTTCAATGGAAGTTAGTTTTGGGAGAAGATAGTGTGGTGATCTTAGTTTTGGGGAGCTTGGTTCTTGGAGACGTCATGTTCGGAGTGGAGCCTTGATTCAATGAAGACTTTGATTACCAAAGTATCCCTTTCCTTTTGAGTGATATCTTACTCTTGGTGATAATGTGCATAATAGAGCTTGGACTTTGAGAGTTTGTGTAAGAGTGAGCAATAGGGTCATGGTCATAGGGTGGGACTAAGTCCTTCTAGATTCATGATGAGCTTCCAAAAAGCCATCGGAGGTAAACCTGAGTGAGAGTCAGCCCTGAGGTCACAGGACCTGAAGCAAAGATTGATTCTGGTAGATGTGGAGGCACCTGCAAAGTTGGAGAATCTCGCTAATAGATGTGAGCAGCTTCTGTTCACACAGTGTGATTGGGTTGAAGTGCATCGGTTAGAGCAGTTGGTGGCAGCGATGGAGAATCCCGACGACTCAAAGGACAGAAGGAAGGAGATGTACAAAGCGTTGGGTCGAGATTTCAGGGAAGCCATGGCTCTTCATTGATAGGAGATCACGGCATATGTACAGAAAATGCAGTTAGGAATCGACGCATTCACGCAAGCAGCGGAGGTGCGATCAAGCAGCTTACATCATAGTAGAAGACTTAGGATAGAGCGATCTGTGTAGAAGCAGTTAGGACTAGCAATTAGAATATTCATTATAAATAGTTGTAGGAAATAAAGTGGTGGATCTTTCATCTTTGCAAGTGTCCAATCTGTTGGGCTGCAAATTGTAGTCAGGGTAGAACGAGCACTCAAGGAGCTGGTATCTGCAGGCTGACATTGAAGTTACCTAGATATTCTTCCACGAGCTGAGCTTGTCTGTAGCATTAGAAGTACTCTACAGAGTATTTTTGCCGAGACGCAAACTTGTAACGAGAAAGATCCCCATCCCGAAGTAAAGCAAACTGTTGAAATCTATTTGATGTGTATGTGGAATTGGTGATGTGATGGGATTGTGAAGGAATTGAGCTTGGATCGATTGCCTTCTTTGTGAATACTCTTCGGACTCTACAATCCAGAGTTAGAAAGATGACTAAATGCTTGTTTCTCTTCTTTGCTAGTGTGGTTTGAACCCTCATTCCCTTGGGAACGAATCAATCTATACGAATTTGGACTTGGTAATGCATACCCGTGCTATTACATAAAAGTCTAACTTTTTCTTGGCGCTGCTACCAGGGAATGAATTGATCCGACAATTAGTCAGGAAGGCAAACTCCACGGTCACAATTGTGACCACAATTTTGTTCTTTTTACTAGCCCACTTTTCAGCTGCTCCTTAGAGCACTCAATCCCTCTTTGGAAGGAAGGGAGGGTTGAGCCATTTTGGGTTATGTCCAGCGCCTTATGATCAAATCTTCAATCATGCATGACAGAGAGGCGTATTAACGCTGATCGGTCCGAGAAGGAGCCTCCACCGGTGCATATCCCATCGACGGAGGAAGAAGAGAACACCCTCAACTCATCGCCACGGGGACGGCGGGTTACGACGCACGCCCCCTTTGGCGTGGCCGCCGCACGTCAAGAACTAAGAAAGAAGGAACGTGAGCAAGGGTGGATCCGATCCTTGGGTCGTCGAAGGAAGAAGACTCCTACAGAACTTGATTTGGTGACGAACGTGGTGGGTCACATTCCACCCACATCTGGAAAGAGCAAAGCGTCTACATCGAGAGGAAGAAGTCGAACCAGCAGTCCTTGACGTTTGGAGACTCAACCGGACGGGAGTAGCTCTAATTCTTCAAAAGGACCTCTGAACCCGAGTACCGACACCTTCACCAGAGCGGTAACGTCTTCGGGAGACGAAGCATCCGACGAAGGTGAACAGTGTTCAGCATTTCAAGAAGGGCCCAAGACCTTCGCTGTTGCCAGCAAGGGAGAGCTGAACGAACTCAAGGTGAACCTTGAGCCACAGTTCACAGACCTCCAACCCAAAGACCAGGAGAGACGATCAGCACGAATGGCGGCCCCTATTATCAAGCAGCAGTACCCAAAGTTTAAGGTTACTATGGACGAAGACGATGCCGACTCATACATTCGGACCTTCGAGGCCATCTCCACAGCTAACAAGGAACAAGACCCCATGGGCCGGAGACGAATCTTCCCTGGGCTCCTTCGAAAAGGGTCCAAGGTATGGATGAATAATCAAGAAGAGAACCATGTGGCAGAAATAGCCACATGGGAGGGGCTCAAAAGCCAGTTTTTGGGGGATGGGGTACGACAAGGTACTCCTGCGAAGACTGGGGCCTATCCGAAGAGGGAAGCACCAGAAGCTCAGGGAGTACACCAAGCAATTCCTGAGCATGCTAGACCGGATGCAAGCTACCATTGCCAACACCAAGCCATATTCCGTGGCAATGGCCATAGAGTGGTATGTATCCTGTTTGGGGAAGCATGACCCCATAAAGAGACCTTCTGCCAAAGGTCTGATCCGAATACTGTGTAGGCACTCATCCTGGCTGCGGAGGCGTATGAATTGTCGAATATCCATCGACATTCGGGACAGACCTCCAAAGGTGTATCTCCACTCCTCATCCGAAGATGAAGAGTGGAGATACACCCCGAAGAAGAAGGAGCATCATCGCATGAAGGGAGGCGATGAGGGAAGAAAGGGGATTTTCTCCAAGGTGGAAGAACTGACGAAGAACTGACCAAGTCCTTGGAGGTGTTGAAGGTGCATTTGGTCAACAACAAAGACAGACGCAAATCACCAATGCAGAGTAGGACGAACGTCTGGTGTACTATATGTAGGAAGCCGGGGCACACCAACTCGGAGCACCAGCCGAGGAAGAGTTACCCAGCACATCAAGTAAGCTGGGGAAGCTCGAGTGAAGCCCCACCGTATGATCCCTCCTAGGAGTACTACTCCTATGGGATGCAGGAGGGCACTCCTATCCCACCTGTGCATATCCCAAGATATGCGGCTGTGGCCTTGGGGTACAAGCACTACAAAGACACACCCTAGAGAATGGATTGTCGGACTTGGACGTAGATCTCGACAATGCTAGTAGCGGGTCGACTAGGAGTCTAGGGACGAGTGCTCCTCATGAACCAAAGAGAACGAGAGAAGTCAGGCCGGCGGTGCAGAGTAAGCCTGATTCGGATTCAGACCTTGAAGTGATTGGAATTTCAAGGAAGAGGAAGAGAGTAGTGGAGGAAAGTCCGTCAGCCACTCTGACGGTTCGAAGGGATGTAGGGAACAAGAAGGTGGAAGAAGTAGGACCGCCGAAGACCTCTCGGCCAAAGATGATGGCAGTGAAGCCAGGGCCAAAAGCCTCGAAGGAGATTGCAGAACCTATGGCCTTAGTACTACAGCTGTCTCAGAAGCTAGAAGCTGTGGTGATCCCGGTATTGCTAGAGTTGAACGAGATGGGACCAATGTATATGCCAAGGTGGGATCCTCAGAAATTTCAAGAAAGGAGATTTCAGGGAAGCCATGGCTATTCATCGACAGGAGATCGCGGTAGATGTACAAGAGATGCAATTAGGAATCGACGCATTCACGCAAGCAACGGAGGTGTGATCGAGCGATTTAGATCAGAGTAGGAGTCTTAGGAGAGAGCGATCTGTGTAGAAGCAGTTAGGAGTAGCAGTTAGAATATTCATTATAAATAGTCATAGGAAATAAAGTGGTGGATCTTTAATCTATGCAAGTGTCCAATCTGTTGGACTGCAAATTGTAGTCATGGTAGAACGAGCACTCGAGGAGCTGGTGTCTGTAGGCTCATATTGTGAAGACTAATGCGCGTATCCGCGAAGTTACCCGGATATTCGTCCACGAGCTGAGCTTTTCCCTAGCACCAGAAGTACTCTAGAGAGTGTTTTTGCCGAGACGCAAACTTGTAACAAGAGAGATCCCCATCCCAAAGTTAAGCAAACTGTTGAAATCTATTTGTTGTGTCTGTGGAATTGGTGATGAGATGGGATTGTAAAGGAATTAAACTTGGATCGATTGCATTCTTTGTGAGTACTCTTCGGACTCTGCAGTCCAGAGTTAGAAAGATGACTAAATGCATGTTTCTCTTCTTTGGTAGTGTGGTTTGATCCCTCATTCCCTTGGAAACGAATCAGTCTATACAAATTCGGACGTGGTAATGCATACCCGTGCTATTACAAGGAGTCCAAGTGTGGAGATAATTGCAGAACCCAGTAGCAAGAAGCAGAAGCTGAAGGAAATCGTCCAGCCAAGTAGTCCAGTACCGAAGGCATCGCGGCCTAAGGTAAAAGTAACGAAGATAATAGTGGAGGAACCGTTTTCTTCGGTGTTACAGTTGGTGCAAAAGCTGAAGAACGTGGTGGTGCCAGTTTTGATAGAGCTGAACGAGTTGGGAGGCATTTACATCCAAGGGTGGAATCCCCAAGAAGACGGTTATATGGAGTTGATTCAGTTGCTGAACCGCACTGCTCTAGGGAAGAAGGATCAGGCGGACACTATAAAGCAATTGACAGAGTCAGTGGAGCGTCTGGAGAAGCAGAAGAAGGAGGCGACGTGGAAGCTACCACAGTGAAGTAGACATATAGTGAAGTTTGCAAGATTCAAAGCGCGGAAGTGAAACTCGCGCTTCGAATCTTTTTCTGGAGACAAACACGAGACAATCGCCTATTTGGCTTATGTCTTGTGTTCCTCCTTGTCTAAAATGTTTGCAGAAAAGTTTAAATTGCACTCTTTGAAGAAGTTATTCAAGATAAAAGACAACGATCCATTTTTTTGACTGATTGTTACCAATTAAGCTGCCGGAAAAAAAGGATCTAATGAAAATAAAAGCAAGATGGTTGAGATCCATAGAGTGGAAATATAACCGTAATTTTATGTTTTTGTCTTGGCCTTTCAATATCCTTGATCATCAAATTAATTATGAGGATTGAGGATCCTCATAATTAACCCCATCATGGTGTTCATCACAATTTGGTCCAAATAAGTTCATTCAAAAAATGACCTTATTTGGATCAAGTTTATTGGTCCTAATTCCATACTAATTTTTGTACTTAAAGAAATCCCAAAGATGAACAATAAATTTAGTCATATCATTATTCTAATCTTCAAACCATTTTCTAAATGAATACAATCTGAATTTATTTGATCAACAAGACAAAGGTAGGGGTTCTGTTTGAGAAAAAAATTGCTTACAGTAGAAACTAATTTTTTTTCATGTCCGGCGTGGTTTTGGACTATATCTTCATCTCTTGCTATTCATACCAGCTTTGATGAGCACAATTTAAGCAAACTCTACATTGATTAGATGTGATTTGTGTAAGAGCATGCCATAGATGCATCACCAGTCATGCCAATCCGTGGCTTTCATCTAAAGAAAGACATCAAAATAACCAACAGGAGAGGACATTCGATCCAATATGGAAGAGATCCGGAGTGTTCAATCCACAGGAAAGACCTGCCGGCTCCACTTGCTAGAGGCTGAGAGAGAGGCAATAAAGCCTATAAAGACATGTATTGCAGCTTCGTGATGGCCACTTTTTCTTCGGGCTTTGCGACCATAGACGTCATCAAGTTTAGAAAAACAGATAGAAAACTAGAGTTATTATGTTATTCATTAAAATGAGAAATAGGATAATAACTCTAATTTTTTATCTGTTTTAATTTATCAATATTTTTGAATTTTTTTGAAATGAATCCGTTATATAATATATAATATACTTTTTGGTAGTAATTAAAATTAAATTTTTTTTCAAATCTCTAATAGTTATTTTACCAAAAAGGATACATAAATGTCAAATAGTATCTAAAGCAGATGAAAACTATGCGAAGATGTCCAAAAGCATCCAATTCCGAGGATTCAATGGAACAAGTGAACCATTTAGATGTTTGGATTTCTGAATGGAGCATAGGCCCTTTAACTATGAAAGTCAAAAGCCAACGGCCTTGCTTTTAATATTTTTTTAAACTATTGCATAAAAAAAACTATAATTAAATTTGATACAAAAAAATTTAATTTTTTCCACATATAAAGTTTCAAATATCTTGACCAGTGACAGAACCACCCCAAGAGAGAACCAAAATTAGAGGTGGAGAGAGGTCCCCGAGCTGAATCACAGTGAATCATCAACCATGCCACTGATTGTGGCTCTGAAGTCATTTGTATTGAGCATGATCATGAGGAATCTGAATGAAAATCATTGCCGTGAAACATTATCCAATTGTAATTTTTTTGAGGACTATATATGGCATGAAACCATTCCAGTCGGTTTCAATCCCAGAATTGAGCTGCTGATTATCTCCTTCATTAGTGTTTTCATATTAAAATGAAGACATTGCAATAAGTAATATAAAAAACAACATAAATTACCTTAAAGTTGAGCTGAAGATGAGAAAACACCAGAATTACAAAAAAAGTTCAAAGCCCGTTCCCTATACACAGTCATATAATAGTGGGAGAACCGGGAAGAATTTTCAGAGACTGAACTTACCAAGTTACATAGTCCATGTCAAAGTCCTGACTTTATAGGCCTCTAGTATCTGCCTGAAAAGTTTAAAAATCCTCACAAGCTCAAAAGGAAGGACTTAATGCTGAATAATGGGCTAAGTAACCTGGTCTCTAGATTTGTAACTTGTCATCACTAATTTATTATTTCCGCAATGATGTGAAGATTTGAATATGACAACCACAGTTTGAAGATGCTAAAAGTAATGTTTTTCAAGTTAAAGAGTACTTTAGTGTCGTAAGTGTCCATGGTCAAAAATAGAATAATTAGATCAAAAATATAATTAACAAAACAAAAATTGTGAAAAAATTGCCATATAATAGAAAATAGAATGATTCTATTATTTATGAAAACCAAAGATGAAGACTGACCTATATCCAGAGGAATCCATGAATTTGACAATTGTCAAAGAGAAATATAGAATGTTAATAATATTCTGATGAAAATTTAAATATCATAAGAATGTTGAATAGTCTCAAATGAAGAATGAATGGAGTAAAAGTAAAAAGACAAAGTTACCCTTTATTGTCTGTTTTATCTATGATTATCGCCTGTACCTGAAGAATCAACCAATATTTGAATGAAACCATGACATCAAACAAGTACTTGGTGTGCATGGGTAAGACTTCAAGACATTTAAGAAAGTCCCTAGAACATTTTAAATGGAGTTAAAGGCCTCATGCATCCGATATGAGACTTTTGCCTTTGTTGCTGGGTCCAAAGTACATGGCGGCTGAATTTAGATCCACATAATTCTGACAGAAAGAAAAAACTACAGGAAAAGCTTTAAAAAGGGAAATAGAAAAGCTGAAAACCTATTTTAAAAACAAGTCTATAAAGAAAAATGGCCACCTGTTAGGTACCTACATTTATATTGTCTAATTTGCCAAGATTATTCATTCATTTGTATCTGAAATGCGGGTCCTGAGCCGATCCCTAAAGCCTGTCACAACTAAAATCTCAGGAAGTCCAGTTTGAGCCTGCCTTTGTAGCCCTTGCTCAAGAAGTCCCTCTATTTATACTACAATCCTCCTGCCCTAAATAAAAAAACACTATCATAACTTCTTATCAAGTTTAATCATGATGAAATCACACACCTAATTGTGCGTATATAGTAATATTCAATTAATCACTGATTCTGAGAACTATAAATGACTTTGCAAGAAGGACTTGTCATAGATTAAGATCTAATGAAAATTAGTCTTTAAATGAAAGCCTAAGATATCCAGATGAAGTTCCATCTGTTAAAAAGAATAAAATAGTTGCTCATCTATTAACAATTTTTCCATCCTAACATTAATTGACCTAAGATAAATTTTAGATAAGATTTATATTATTCTAAAATGCACAACCATGGGTTCAATAATAAGAAGAAGTCTGAGTATATTTAGTCTCCTTTAAAGACTAAGTTATCCCCATTTAAATAGAAAAGACTGTATATAAACTAGAGTGCCAACAGTATATGAAACTATCATCTATGGGCTAATTTTAAGAATACTTAGCTAGCAGTTGGCATTCAAAGTATCAATAAACATTCTTGTTATTATTGTTAAAGCGCTGCCATGGCTATGGAACACGCTCTAAAGGGGACTATGCTCTATTTGAAAAGGGAATGGATACCTGACTGTAAACTACAACTATTTACTATTTGATCAGATCTATGGATCATTGCATCGATGTTAGTAGGTCCAAAAAGCACTAGTCCTTATTGGCTACTCTTAGATCAAATCTATGGACTAATGTTAATAGGCCCAAGAGGCATTGGTTGTGGCTATAAGTCACAATTATAGAAGCTTAAGATAAACTATGATTATTATTGATAAGCGCTTTTGGTGATGCTAGCAAATAGCACAGAAATAGACTTTATACAGTTTATTTTTCGAAATAAAGTCAGTTTTATTAATGTTTCATTTGTGTTTATAATATTTTTTGTGATGATTAGAAAAAACCGCTATTGGGTTGTCAATATGGAGGACGTGATTTTTTGAGGTTGGGGAGAATGCAAATCCATAGCTAAATTTTGTTTTGGCCACTCATATTGGTCATATATGGATCACAACACAAATCGTTCAACCTTTTTTCCATTCATAGATATCTTAACACTTTACATAACACAGAGTCATAATTTAGTGTTTTTCACATACTGATAGAGAGCTACATACATAGAGCTACAAAGAGACAACTTTCGCTCGGATGTATTTAAACACTTGCAATGAACACAAAAGTATAATTTTGGGTTTTCATGGAGCTACAAAGAGATAGAGTACCATAGAACTGGGAATCATCTTGATGTGACAGTGACGCGGATCACATAGAGGGGAGGCGAAGTAGTGTGGCGGTTATTTTAATACTTCGGAAAACAATTCTTACACGAGATATGCTATGAGGATGTCCTTGGGGAGTGCTTTTGTTTATAGGGAATGTTGTTTGTCCGTTTGTGTTGCGCCATGTACTTGGAGACAGAAAGTGTGTTACATTTATAACTAGAAGAGCAACCGTTGGCCACTTATCCGTAGAGGCCACCACCTCGGAGACAGTTCCCAATTCCGTGAACAAAGTCATCCACGTCCAGGGGAGACAGAACTTTCCATTTCCCTTTCGTCGATCGGGCAAGCTGGAGAACAAAGGCCCGGTTTGAGAAGCTGAGATTGGTAGGCACAAGCCAATGTTGGTAGTTGGTCGGAGTCGGGGCAGACCTTTTGAGTCCACCCGACCAATAATTGGCGTGGATGCCCTCGATTGCCCGATTGACCTTGCAATCCAACCGTGCCCGTGAAAGAATCTGCTGTAGTCGTTGTTCTTGTAAGGCAAGGATCGTCCATGTTGACGAACTCTGGGCCGAGGATCAGACGAGCATGAATGAATGCCTCAATAATGAATCAAGGGAACGAAGGAAGGACAAGAAGAAGAAGAAAGGACGAGAGGAAGGAAGGTAAGTCTCCGACTCGTGAGCTAGCTTCCTGTACAGTGGATTGCTGAACCAAGTAAGTGTCCAGTCAAGGCGGAGCTTCCGTGCTGTTACAGTGCCTCCTCGTTGTTTTCAACATCATTTTCGGCTTTTTGGGCGAAATTCTGGAGAACATGGGCCCCGAGGCCTCTTTCATCATGAGCTTACGTGACCCCCTCCCCACTGCAAGTTGCGCCCGGCCGCCCGGCCGTCCCCCGTCCCCCGTCCCCCTCCCCCAACCCCACCACTTACCCCCCAATCGTCGCCCCTCCCTCCCCCACTTCGCTTTCTCTCGTGGCATGTCACTGATTCTGCTCTGAAATTCTCGTTCTCGAACGCATGTTGCAATCGACTCGTTGTTCGATCGATACAGCTTTTTTGGGTCAAGCGCAGTCCAGTGGGAGCTCCGAGTGCACTGGTGATTGCTGTTGACGGGACATGAAATTATGAGCGAAGTTGGGGCGCAGTTTTTCTGAGCTTGTTAGTGTTTTGACGTTGGGTTGTAGCACTTTGAGAGAGGAGGGGAGGGGAGAGGAGAGGCTGAGAATCTGAGGGCGTGGGTGATCGATTAGAGACGATGAAGCAGTTGGCTGGCCGGAGGAGTACTGCGACTGTTTGTCCTGTTTGTGAGGTGGAGAAATCATCTGTAACCAGCGATGGGGTCGCTGGTTCTCCTCTCGAGGTCGACTACCCTCTCCTCGAAGATATTCTGGATGTCGACTTCTTCTGCCATGTGATCAACACCTCCGTTAGCATGCTGCTCTCCCTCTCTAGCACTTCTTTGGCTTCCGCCTTTTCACCCGCCAGGTATGTTGTGCTATACATCAATTTCCTCATCCGATTGCATGTGTATACAGTCTGGAGTGAGTAGTAATTAATCCAGTTCCCTTATCGTTTGACAGGATCAGAAGATCTGATTTTTCTGTCAGTTGGATGAAGCCCTGAGCATGAACCTCTGAGCCCTCTGAATGCGATGCCTCTGCGCTTCAGATGAAAAAGCATTTCGGATCGAACGAACTCGAGAATTTCTGAGCTTTTGCTGCAAACTTACTGGCTGCACGTTAATAGCTCATTTCTGCTTCATCGGTGTTCCAAGTCATAAAAGTTTAGCTTTAGGTTCATCGGCAAGATATTGTCCCACTCACTGGACCGTCCTCGGCATGTCGACTGAGATTGCTTGGATTGTTGAATGAAGATAGAACTTCTTAGACAGTTTTTGAACGACCACATTGCTTAAAGACGTGGACTCGGACGCTGATTGTGAGAAGGACGTGGTGGAAAGCAGGATGGAAAGCATGCGCAGGCAGTGATGCAGAAGGGCGTGGTTTCCAGATGGACTCGCTCTCGCTGGGTGGCACGTGCTCGTCGTCGTGATCGCCGCACTGGCGCTGAGCAGTGAGAGGAGACTTTTGAAGTGCTTGCTCGGGTCAGTGCATGCCGTCAAGAGCACAAGTACAGGAGCAAGTCAGCGGCCACAGCTGTTCGTTCTCGTACTGCGCACATCCACCAGTGAGCACGACATACGAGGCACGGGCTCGCTACTGTTCTCCTAATTGGATGCAGATCCAGACGAAGTAAATCCACAATGTGCTACTGTAACAGCAGATCGATCGAACGCTGAACCGTGATATCGTTTGACACGTAATTCAAAACTCGATCTCCTCATCTCAACCGCTAGTCTCCCAGGGGACGACGATGTCAGGGTGTAGCTTGAGCTGCACTACCTCATACTTCCAAAAATCAGTCGTCGAGTGTAAGAAGTGCCCCATCCTTAAGTGATGGATTCTATAAAACCATGTCTTCCAATTATTCGGATATGTTCTTAGTCCCTCAGGGCAGATTCGTCTACCGCTTCATTTTCTACGATTGCAGTGAGTGGCTGTCAGGGAGAAGTCTTCCCATGGATGGAGACTGGCTGTATTTGACAAGGATCTCTGTCTAAACTGCCATGACCTTTTTAACAGTATATCGAATCGTTTATAGCTCGTTTCGGATCGTTGTGGGCGTCCACTCGCCTACTAAGCGCAGAGATGTGAAGATCCAAGCCAATTGCAGCGCATAGCTGTTTCACAGTTGACAAGCAGATCCGTCGAGAGCTTGGAAGGCTCTCGAAACTTCGACCGTCTCTGCTGATTCTAAACCTTTCCTGTGGTGGATACTTACTCACAGTCGGCTCAGTGAACATCACCATGGCGATGTAGCAGGAAGGGATGCGAGTAATGCCATCATCATTATCATCTTCGTCGCATCATGAGCAGTGCAAATTCCCTCTGGGCTCTTTCGGAAAAAGGTCGGTGAGCACATCTGTCATGCGTAAGGCCCACGCCCACGTCCGACGAAAGCTCAGACATATTAAAATAGATCGAGGCCCATCGAGCTAGAGTAGATCTCGTCCTCTCCGGAGAATAACGAACTGGGAAGACTGAATCTGCAGAAGAAACAGCTGCCTGAGGCTCCTGGAAGGGGCAAACTAAAGCAAGCACAAGGGTTGGTGTGAATTACAGTCAAAAGTGTGTCGTCCAGTCAAGGATACGCTTTCGACCTGTGAATTCCACGTGACGATTTTCCAAAAGCGCGCAGAGACAAAAGTGGTGATAGAAACTAGTTTCTCGTGTGCGAGGGAACTGAATATTTCAGTGAAAGAAAAAAGAAGAAAAAACTGAAGAACGCGTCGAAAATTTTGAGGTTTTTCATCTTTTGGAAGCTCGCCGGTTTCCGTCACTTCTCCAGAATTTTTCTCTGGTCGATCGTGATTCTCCTGGAATCCCAGAGTTGTGCATATACCTTGTTGATTCTCAGCTGCTGCAGCTATGCGTATATTCATTCTGGGCGGGTAGATTCAGATACCGAGCTGCCTGAACTTGAAGTCGACGGATATGCTGAGGAATAGGATGCATGATTTGATGAATCTTTGACCATAGAAAGAAGTTCCTAATTCCCCCGAAGATCCCTCCGAGATGTTCACAACTCTCAACCTTCTGCGCTGGACGAGGTGAGTGTACTGACTCCGTAGTTGCAGTCACTGTTGTTGGATTCACTGTGAGATCTTCCTCCATCGATTGGAGGACTGCGTGACGACATTCATTGCTCGAGGCCATCCACTCATCCGTACTAGTCTCCCATGCCACACAGACAGACACGGAGAGAGAGAGAGAGAGAGAGAAAAGGGAGTTATGCCAGTCTTAGAATACGAAGGTTCGGAGGTTGACTTGCTGATTGACTGAGATGGATCAAGCATGCATAAGTCAGTGTTGTATCGAGGTCCTTCTCGTTCTCTATAAGTGAAGAGATCTCAAGCTCAGGTGGCTCTGCCGCCGTAATCATGGCCTGGAATCAGAGTTTAGAATGCACGCAGTGAACTCGGTTTCTCTGTCGCAGTCCATTTGCATATGTGCACAGCTCCGGAGTGCCCGGACTTAGCACAGCATTGATGACTCTTCAAGACTCATCAATGCTGCGCTGAGTCGATTTCTACAGCGCACCATTTCTGTTTGAGTGAATGCTCAAGGCTCACATACGGCCATACATGCCGAGAGTTCACGTGTAGAAGTAAATCGCAGAGGGGCTCCACTCGAGCTCATCACTTTTCCCACTCGTGGGGGGCGATTTACAGCGACTTTATGGTTCCAACTGAGAGCTTGGAAAACATCCCCAACCAAAGGTTGAATCTCTCGAATCATGCATTGGGGCAGTCAGCAGTCAGCAGGATTAGCATTAGCATGATTTTTTCCAGCATTCACTTCTTCTTCGTTGAAGCTGCATGCCATTGGGAGAGTTACAGTAGTGAATCTTCCTTGCATGATGGCCTGCTGCAGACAGGGAGGGAGGGAGGGTGGTTGGCAATCTATATAGGGCAGCCAAAGGGCAATGCAAGAGCAATTTGGAAGCAGCACATAGTGATCTGCCTGGACAAGATCGCAGGAGACACGAGCTGTCTGGAAAAGCTGTGAACCTGAAGAAAGCCCGTGCCACTGCCCCAGCAGTCAGCTTCCTGTAAGTTTCCTACAACGGCAGCAAGCGATTCACTGACCAACTGGCTGACGGACTGATCGATCGATCGACCTACTGGACGACTGTAAAATATTCCCTCTTCCAAGCTTCTATCTTTGCGCAGTCCTCGTCATGAATCCACGTGGTTTGCCCCAGGCGAGCACTAGAGACTTGTCACTCGAGACCGGTACCAACGTATCAATCACACCATTGCTGGATAACCATCACCCAGCAGTCGGACACAGCGACGAGGAGGAGGAGGGCCTGGCGTGTAAGAAACTCGAATTACGGTGGAATCCGTCACTAAATTTGGAACGCACCTACTGAAGAAGAGTCATGGCACTCGGAGACCTGGAGCTGCGAACTACATAAGCATGACTGCACGAAAGGTACAAGAATCCCTCGGCCGGGCTCGCTACAGCGAACCGCTGACGGTCACAACAAATGTGCAAAGCTCGCTCCGAGATTCCGAACCTGGAAAGCCACAACTATTTCATGCATCCAGTAGCTTTCTGATGCAGCCCAAAAGCTTGCAATTCGTCGGCGCTCCCTCAGAGTCTGCTACATGACAAACGGGGATGGCTTCACTGACCGGCAATGTCTTAACTTTGCATGAGCATATCGGTAGATATTGCGGAGTCACCTTCTTGCAACTTGCCCTTGATGCACTGCCCTTCCCTTCCCTTCCCTTCCCTTCCCTGGCTTGGCCTGGCATGACATGGGCTTGCTCGTGCAGTTATCAAAATCTCCTGCTCTCGAGAATCTCAGGGTTGCTCCGAGCCCTTCCAAGGGCGACAACAGCTGCATTCTGCCTTATCCTGATAAAAAAAGATTCATGGCTACTCATTCACTGCATCCCCAAGCGCAACAGTGCAACAGTTCGGCCGGGCACCTGTCCGTGAAGCTTCTCTAACTTCATCACCATAATCATCAGCATCATGTGCAAGTTATCTCCAACACAAACCTCGAGGAAACAATGTAGAAACAAAGGGCTTGACTTCCGCCTGAACCGAAGGAAATTTCCCATCACCCAGTGGTGAGTGTCCCCCGCTCTGTAGAAGCATCAGGCTGTGAAACTCGTTCGTGTCCATCTAGGTCTACATGGTCAGTGCCATGGGCAACTCAATCAATCATCAATCACAGAGCGGTCGATCGATCCGCAGATTAATCTTGCAATGTCGAGAATAACGAGGCATCAAACTGTGAAAGGAAATCAATGGAGCAGCAGCAGCTGCTGCTGCTGCTGCTGACCGATTGAATGGCTCCAGATTCTGGCAGCAGGAATGATTGATGAGCTCGAGGTCAGAATGGCATTTGATGCGAGGCCGAAAGTGGCCAAAAGTATTGGTGAAAAAAAAAGAAGGCTTTAAGCGCACACGCTGTGCACAAGGAAATGAGGTGAAAAAACATCAGGCTGACGTATTTCACTTGTAGTCAGCTTGTCGCAACTGGTTTGGCCGAGTCATGTAGCGCAGCACCTCACGGACTAAGATCTCGATTCTGGCAGGCAGTGCTTGAGTTGAGGAGCAACTGTGGCACTGTGCGCCACTGTGGGAGCCAGCATATGCTTTTTCGAATCAGTTCCAAGCACTTAGCGGATCCCAGGACCTTCAGATCCCCAGGGCTCCGTCTCCCTCCCTGTTCACGATCAGCGCTCGATCGTTGAACTCGACTGCCTCCCATTCAAGTACGTGTGAGATGTACACGGGGACGGTGTGACGAGAAGAGCAGAGCAGAAAACAAGAAGAGAAGAGAGACCAAGTTCACCTATTAGTTACTGCACACAGCCTCTCACAGGTCACTGAAACTTGGCATTTCGCCCTCGGAAGTGTTTCCAGCGTTTGTTCGGTTCTGTCTGTTCCTCCTGCAGCAGCAGTGGTTGCAGTTGCAGCAGCAGCATTCTGATGAACGAAATCCTCCGAGGTCTGGACTGTTTCTGGCCGTCCTGAGTGAGAGGTTGGAGATCCCCCAGCGAGAGAGTGAGGGTGCTCATGGTATCCAAGTTTCAGTGAGGCCGAGATCCAGCAGCAGCAATAGCGGCAGCAGCAGCAGCAGAAGGAGAAACGCGGTTTGTTTTGCAAGATGTTGGTGGAAACGCTTGACGGGCTTTTGTTCGCATCAGAGGTCCTATCGTACGCTTTTAGCAGTTCTGCGGTCTGGCAATTCAGGACTAGATGTAGTTACAATATTTGTGGCTTTGTCACCACTGTGGACCATGGCCAGTACCTTTCCGGCTCAGCTTCGTAGGCACATGTGCTGTTAGCGGGCCTGCAGCCGGCCACGAGAGCCACCAACCAAGAAATAGATCGACCGATTCTCAGAGGCTGAGCAACCAACTAATCGTCGTCGTCGTCAGTTGTTTTCATCGAGACTCTGCTGAACTTCAATTCCACTCAATTGCAACTCCAGCGTCCGACAAAATGTATTTTGAGCTATTGTTTGCTAGTCTTGTGGTGCTGACCACCGTATATATGTGCCATATGATTAACGAGGGGCCTGGAAATTTTGGGTACGCCTTCCTCTCCACATCTTGTTCACAGCCCGTGCGCTGCCCTTCATTTATGTCCCAACTAAGTTCATTTCATTTCAATTCTGTTAGACGGCACCAAGGATTAACTTAAAGCGTACTCTCACATTGTCAGTCCTCATTCCACTAGGACTGAGAAGTCAGAGTCCGGAATCAGAATTTTCTCCCTCAGAAAAATCGATTTCAACTTTACTGAAGACTTTCGTTGTGAATCCGACTCATAATTCTTCTGGTCATGATCACAAGGCATCTGTCTTCAAAAATCATTTGGTTTCCAATTTTCACGAATGTCCTCTCGGTTGTAAGGCATGTGTATGTCAATGCCAGACATTTCGACGTTGACAACTTTGTGGTACTTATAGGGCTTTTACATATGGAGAGATTTGTTTTAGGAATTTTATAACTAACAAGGGCATAAGTGTTTGGTGAGTTTAGAATGACTGCCATCTTCTAACATCACCTGCTGCTGGTGCTGCATCTTCCTGTCTTGCAGTTACCGACGCTTTCACATGAATGATGATTACGATAATTATGCGGATAGCACCTCCGAAAGTGAGTACAATGCATTCCATTTGGGCAGTCCTGGCATTCATTCTCCGAGATCCAGTAGGTGGAGTAGTACTACATTCAGCTCAGATGAATCCGACCGCGAGCCCGACTTAGACTTGAATTTCATGGATCCACCAACAACAGAATCTCACCCTCGTAAGTACACAATGCTCGTCTGAATTTTTACTTTCTCTGGAATAAGGTTTCATCTTCCCTTAAAATTCACTTTGAAGTTTATGTACCTTGGAGGCAGTGCAGTACGTTGTAGTATGCAGTTGCAGTTGGATATCTGGAAGGGTAGGAAGGAAGTCAGGGAAATGTGGAGAATGGCCTCCACGGCAGAAACAGGATAGTCTGGCTGAATCATAACACTCGGTTGGTTTGCTACAGCTGCAAGTCTCAGTCTCCCCAATGGGCAACACCCTAATACCGTGGAGTCGGAGATCACCGAGATAGAAATTGAGCCCCTGGATTCTCCGGTCTATCACCGGCTCGGGACAGAACCTCTTCACGCTCAGCATGCTGAGATTCCCTGGATAAACAACCCTTTGTTTCAAGAACTGGCAAGTTGAGGATGAGGATGTGGATGATGATTTTGCTCAGTACAACTGAGCATGAAGAGGCAAACAATAGCAACACCAACAACAATCGGGACTTTCCTTCGGCACGTCTTCACGTTTCTCCGAGTTCAGATCAAGAGCTGAACTGTTGTTTCAGATTTTCACTGACTTTAAGAAGGGTCTAGCAAGCAAGCGAGCAATCAAGCGCGGCCATGCCGATTTCGAGCTCAGAGCAGTCGAGGCAGGGAGAGTAGCCTGTAAAGATGCAGCAGACAGCTAGCTCATGGATGCAACTCACGCATCCCGAGTGACTCTGGCGTTTCCTCACAGGGCCCATCAAAAGAGATATCGACCGATGCATCAATCCATCGCCGTCACCCGATCACAATTTCCTACCATCAGTCGAAATCCCTTTCGTAGCTCTACCTCCTCTCTTCCCATCCCATTCATCAGAAACGCTTCTGAGCCGGCAGCTGCTAGCAACGTACCACTTAGTCCTAAAAACAGCTCCCATCCACCGTAACGGTTCCATTTACAAGTTTTCTGCTTCGTGCGCCGAGTTCCAGGAGCTTATGAAAGAATATTGACAGTTTTGCACCAGTTTTGATATTAAGGATCAGCTCATGTCCGGATCCAACCACCACCATAGCTAAATATAAAGTTCCAAAATTCTTATCCATATGCATTTTTTCAGCAGCAACAGGAGGACAGTCAAGTAGTCAGGCATCTTGTATCATATATACACTCATCAGTCAGTCAGATCTAGATCGAGCGAGCCAAAAGGGGCCCACCTCACGAGAGAACATCAACAACAGGAGCAGGAGAAGCAGCAGTAGTTGTGACAGTACTAAATTAGCGAGATCGAAGCTGGGGCTTGAACGCCGACTCGGAGACGTGCGTGACCATCGTAACATGGTAATCTAGTCAATCGGGTTCGAACAGAGAGGACGAGGACGAGGACGATTCCGATTCCAGAATGTCGAAGCATCGATCCGTTGAGGAGCTTCAGGCACACGTAATTAATAAAAACAAGTCAAATCTCTCATCACTCAGTTGCGGCTCCCTTGAGTCCCTTCATCCTGTGTCCCATCTTCTCATTATGGCCAACGGAATGTCTCTCACCGAATCTCCTCAAGTGCCTTCCTCTTGGCCACAAAAGTCAGTGAACCTGTCGTGTGTTACTTCAAGCCCAGCCATACCTTCCTACCTACCTGCCCACAGACGCAAAATTCATAAGCATATAATGATTATGCCCGTGCACATAGGCTCCACCGTTCAGCCTAAGGCTAGCATAATTGACCAATTGATGAGAATCACCTGAAAAATTCATTGAAGGACTTGTCAGCGTGAGTCGCCTCACGTACTCACTCGTCAAAAGCGGCGGCTGACCTCGAAGTGGTTACCTTCTTTCATCGATCTAAATCGTTATAATATAGTAGAGAGAGAGACAGAGAGAGACAGAGACAGAGACAGAGCGATGAACTTGAAAGAACTCGACCGTCCCCAGCTGAAGGTTCCTCTAGCTCATTACTTCACCCTCGGACCGAGTCCAAGGCTTGAATGATTTAATATTCCACGAGAAGTTCGACCTCTTCCAACCGGACCATCTTTCAATCATTACAGTAACTCCATAGTCGACGATTCCGACCCTCGAAAAGCTCTATATTCGACCCACTGAACTTAATCCTCTTGGCGTGTATAGCAACTCCAAACCATCATCCAAATGGACGACGACCTCAAGCACAAGCACAAGGGAAAGCAAGGCCAGGATTTTTGAGCAGAGGGTGCACGTTGAGGAGGTTTCGTCCCATGAGCCGCATCATGCAGGCATACAAAAATTGATCTGGTGGGTCCCCACCACCAGCAGCAGCAGCAGCAGGGGGAGGAAGGAGGCTGGAGAACATGAAGAGAGAGAGAGAGAGAGGGAGAAGAGTCCCAGCTTGACTTTCTGGTGGAGTGAGGCACTGAGGGCCTGTTGCCTGGAGGTCAATGGTAAGTACACATGTATGTCCACAAACTTCCATCTTCCTGAGCTATTATTGGTGCCCTTCAGCCTTCCATGTACACAAGGTGTGCTGCTGCTGTACACAGCTCAGGGATTAAAAACTGAATCATGGAAGTTAGTGAGAGGCGTCGTTCTCCGGTACTGAGAATAGTGAGACTGGTCACTTCCTTCTCTGGTGACCCGACTTGAGAAATCATGGAGTGTCAATTCGATGGTGCGAATGTTTCCTTGCAATCGCACCTTTTTGGTCGGAGACTTGTTGCTTGGACTTACAAAAGGCGGATTCGAGGGCAAGCAGGAGAAGAAGGTGTTTTCAGATCTGGAGTACACTACTAGTCCTCGACTGCTGGTCATCGTTCTTCTCAGGGAATGATTGGTGATGGTCTGTTGATCATGTGTGAGAGAACATTGTTATGGGTCATACGTGCTAGCAAGAAGTGAGAATTAATCCAAGACTTGTTCTCCTGATTTGCGGAGGGATGACAACTGGATTCGTTGCTGCAGTGGCTCAAGCTCCATATCAGCTTTAGTTCTGTTGGAGAAGAGAAGCTCGAGATAGCTAAGTGCCACTTGTTTCTGAAAAATCTTCTTTTTTGCTGAAACCCGTGGATTCAAGGTTAAGCAACTAAAACTTCATTACAAGTAGTGAAAGCCATATTTGGGAGGGAGAAAAGTGGGATTGTTTTACAAATTCATTGATGACATCAATTCATCTCAAGAAGCCGAAGGGGCTAATTGGTTCAGTAGATGTAAGTTAGTGTCTGTCATAGATTGACCAAGCGACTATTAAGCCAGATGTAATCGATATACATGATTAGTTGTGAATATTTGAGTAAGATAAACTGAGTTTGGAGTCCTTGGAATCTCTCTAGCGAGTGGTACTTTATTGCTAGAGTTCCTATATCTCTAAGGCCTGATCACCATCGTTAAAGTTAGATTAACTTTCAGATTTTTATTTTTTGCTTTTGAAAACGACTACGCGCTAATTGAAAGAAAACCAGATCACGGAAGGGAAGGGAAGGACCAGGCCAGGGAACCCGACACAAAAGCCAAGAGGAAGCCCTATTTTCCGGAACCCTCTTTTATGTTAAGGGATCCAGGTATTTTCTTGGCTATGGGGTGGCGCTGACGGGAATCACGGGAGAGCGGAGACTAGCTTAGGAGTCCCGGACTAGTTTTTCAGCCATTGTGGGGTTATACTTGGTTGAAAGTTGAGAGTGAATAAACAACTCCTTACATGTCTGAATTTCTGTTCCATTGGTACTTAAATTCGACACTTTGGAGAATTGTACATGGAGATATTACTGAATTTGTTCTTTTTATGGTTTCTAGTGATTTTTCTCAAATCAGAGAGATGTGTCGGGGTTTTTCTTATTCCAATTTCTTTATTTTCCTACCTTGGTTATATTGCAAACTAGTTGGAAAATTATGGAGATATGAATAGAAAGTTATGAGTGTTTTTAGATTTTATGGTTTTGATAGTTAGCGTTTCTTCATGTGAGGTGGTATGTCATTGGGATGTGGTTGTGCATATGGAAGGAGATACATGATAGAGTACCATGTGTCCTTATGGGTTTTCTTTGTGCTAGCTATAACTTCACTTCCCCTATGGAGTCGCCTCGAACGGTGCATGATACATCATGTCTGGTATGTCATCGTCCCTTTACCTCACAAGGGGTAAACACCTACATGGGAAACATGCATAAAGATTATGACTGGACCATTTGGGATGCGTATGTGAGACAGGCGATCACATCGATATTTGTCACTTTGGGGATCACACATATTATGTTGTTCATTTCGAGTGTACCAATTGGGTCGTGGGAGTGGTTTCCATTCCAAGGAGGTTCTATTTTGGAATTTTTTTAGACTAGGTTCCCATGTCCATATTTATTCCATAAGCTCCCTAGTGCATTCAATAATGAGGCTAGACGGGCTTTGATCGGTTGGCATGTGGTCCATGGGATCACGACCCCATGGACAAGTTAGCATAATTTTTGTTTCTCTTATTTCCATGATGTGTCAACATTATACTGGGGGATGCGTTATACATAGGGAGATGGAGATTCTAAGCAATTGGGCCACATTGCAGGAATTTTCTCCTATTGTGTATATGCCACACAGATTAGGAGAAAGGTTCAGCCACAAGATACCTCAGATTCATCTCAATTGCAATGGTCTAGTATCTTGGGGTGAGACTGGGGAGTATATTAGAGCCGAACGAGCCCTTCATCCTTTGTATATAGCTAGTTTGACTGAAAAAACTATTTCCTCTTTACGCCTTTTACATCCATCTATGGGCAAGAAAATAGCACTAGAGGTCTTGGAGTATCGGTCAAAGGAATCATTATATCTTGATATATCTCTTTTTGTCCATTCTCTATTCATAGTCCATGCCTATCCTCATGAGGCTTGTTAAGGATGATATGTGAGCATCTTAATGATTGCTTTCCGGCGTATGATCCCTCAAGTGGATTCATGGAGTTGTTCCATGTGGCAACATCAATTACCAGAAGGAGATTCCGTTGTCAGTTAATCAAGTGCTAGGTGCTAGTTGGATTCTTGCGATGGAAATGGACACATGAAGCATTAAACCGATTACTATTGGGGAGGTCTTAGTGTGTCTTATTAGTCGTACCATGATCATGCAACATCATTCCCACTTCCAATAATATCTTTGTCTATACCAATTTGGAATTGCCACAATGTGAGGTTGTGAGGCGGTATCGTTGGATTTATGATATCGTGTTGTGATGCGACTACTATGGAAAAATGATAAGATGTGTCATCTTTAGAGACATTGTTATGACAATGATATTTTAGGTAAGGAGGCCCGTTGGCTCATCGTAAGACTATTGAAGGTCCACGGTTGGATCGACTTTGTAGGATGACAATGTTGATAAGATTTCAAGAGATGTTATCTTGAACCTTATCAAATATAAAACGTGGTCATGATGAAAAGGGGAAGAGAGAGATCTAGAACATCGCTTTGCTGATTAACGGGCTTATTTGATCAAATTGGAGTCTATGTGAGACATGGATAGAGGACATCATGATCCTCCATATGTACCAATGTCCAATACATTTGTGAGCAACATCCAGTGTCTTCATCGCGATCATTTTTAGGCGTGGTAAGTATATTACTTTGGATATAATTTTATATGACAAGTGATGAATTCTCCAGACCTGATTTTTCTTCCAATTATTTTCTATGGTGTGATTTGGGACCTAGTAGTATACGTTTTGATTTAATTAAGCGTTATGGATATGAACTTGTCAATAGTGGTGACTTTCAACAAGAAGCTTCCAATCCATCACTATTGTTTATCAAAAACAAGCATAGGGAGTTGATTGTAAAAAAATTTGGCGAGGAAGATTATTCTTAAGTTATAAACTCCCCAATTTCTTTTGTAGTTCTGTTCATACTTAGCAGGTTTTGAGTTGCTATTTTGACTTTTTATTAATGGTTGCTCATATTGTTTATATGATGGATAAGTAGTGTTTTTAGGTTAGTTGTAAAGCTTTAAGTTAATATGAAGCTAATTTGGCCATACTAAAGGTAAAAAAAATAACTCTTCATTCTTATTGGTTGTGAAGTTTGGACCAATGAGTGCACGAAATTCTTCAAGATTTTGAGGACATGTGGAAATCTTCAAGAGCACCATTTGGAGATTAAGGGACAAGGTTGAAAAACTGACAAGGACAACTACAAGGTGGGCTCAAGAATGGGTATAATTGAGTAGGTTGTCACTCTATTGTTATGATTTAAAGTTTGAGTGTGAAATTCAAACCTTGGAGTGTGTTTAGGTTAATTCTGAGAATCTTACAAGGGTTTTGACATATATGATTGATTGGAGATGTAGTTTACAACTCAGTCTTGTGTTTGGATTGAAATTTAATTTCAATTAGATGATTTTTGAGTACAAAGTGATAGTTTGAATTTTGTGTATATAGTTAGAGTTGCAGGATTGCACTAATTGTTAGGAAGTTAGTTTAGTGATCATAACTTTTGTTATCAAAGATGTTCATCAATAAAACTTTCCAGAGTTCAAACTTGAATGATAAATGATCTCTCCTGAAGTTTAAAAGCATTTGGAATGATGGATTAGGATATGTGATAGTTTTAATACACATGGGTCTTCATATTACTTTGTGATACAATGTACAATTAAAAAATTTGTCAGAGAGATCTGGAAAAGAGAATTGTAATGAAATTTTTTGAATGAACAAGAAGGTTCTAAACAAATTATATGTGAGGTTTTAACAAAAGTTATTGATCCAATTGTTAAATATCATGATCTTCTTCTACTAGAGTTTTACCAGTAACAATAAACTCAAACGTGGATTGGTGAGGAGTAGAAAGAAAAAGTATCAACTCACACGAGGGTCATGAGGGTTCTTCTACAACCATGCGTTCAGGAGTTCTCATAGCGAAGCAATATCCATTCAATAACATTGAGAACACATTTAATAATGGCTGATGTGCATCCACCTGTAGAGAGTTTAGAGAGCCTAGTGGACCTTTGTTGAGCCTCATTCTTTTCATATGATTTTTCTACAATTCACATTCTTCTCTCTTCTATCAGCATGGTTTTTGATAGAAGGGAATCACAATTCTACAATTTGCCTCTAATACTTAACAGGGAGATCTTTTGGGAGAATACTTATTTTCTGTGGTTCATTATAAAGCTCTTTTGTCTATTATTTTGGCCATATCAGTGTGTGTGTTTCATTCCTTAGCAGATGATACATACATTGTGGGCCATATAGATCTCATTAGACATACCTTTGATTACTTGACTTCTGAGCTGCTTCTTGTATGCTTGAGAGTCAAGGGGTCAGAGTATAAGGCATGATATCCTTTGAATATTCCTTCTCATTTCTAGCTTCAAGAGGGATGTATGACATTGACAGGTGGCTTACACAATATAGGAGTGCTAGTGCAGTCCAAATATTTTATCTCACTCTTTTTAAACATGACATTTATCGAAGATATATTATATGTAGATAACCTTTCTCTACTACGGGATCTGCATGTGACATTTGGTCTTCTAGTATTGCTCGTTGACCCACCTACCTACTTCAAATAGTTTTTCCTTCACATGCATTCATATTACGTTTGAAAACCTATGATAAAAGGATGATGGATGTCTTTGGTGACATCATTGGATCAAGGATCTTCGAATGTGTGATATGAGATTTGACATGGAGATAAACATCTTGTGTGGATGGGTAGGCTTATTATCAATGGAAAACACATGAAGCAATTTGGGCTAGTTAGACACTCTCAACATCTTTGTTATTTTTTCGATTTATGATTGCAGATAGATCCATACTTCAGATGTATACAAGGGATATAGATGAAGGCTCATTTGCTTTACAATTACTATTATGATAGACGAGAGATGTTATACCTCTGGAATTACAACATGAGCTATCATCCTTTTTTTTTTTGCCCACCGATTAGACTAGAGGATTACGATCTATCTTGATGAACCTATAGTTTCAATAGGCTCTACATTCTTTCTTAGTAGATCAAACCATTCCTCGTACTATTGGGACTAAGGCTCGTCTATGCTCTTACTCCGGCAAGGATGCATGCTCATGGATCTTGTCTCTACCATGCATCAAGGCTTTCCAACTTGCACAAGTTACTTTTTCTGTAAAGATGAAGTTTTGTCTTGGCTTGGTCCAACCATCTGTATCTTCATTATTCACTGTAATTGTGGTATACTTTAGATGCAGTAGGGGTTCTTATACTCCTTTTACATCTCTTATGATATGTTATATGCTTAAGAAAGATTAAGAAAGAGTAGAATACATCATAAGAGATAGTTAACTAATAAAGAGATAAAAACTCATTGCCCATTCGGAGGACAGAGGATAGTTATCCATGATGCCATTAAGGATGTGATATTTGCTATGGCTCGAGATTGTAGACATCTCTCATGGAGGAAAAGTTAGTATGCATTGCAATCAACTCGGATTAAGGTAGACCTATACTTGGTTCAAGAGTATTAGGTTACTATAGTAGTTACGGTTATGACAGTGTTTATGAGGGGATGATTATCCATCCTCCTAGATGGATGGCTATTGGAACAACAATATCCAAAGTTTTCAAGCATAAGGGTATGTAAAGAAGTCATCTCTTTGTTCCCACTTCCACATGTTGATGAGAGAGTGCGGAAAAGCTTACCACACTAGCTAAAAGTGGTATCACTCTCTTTAGGTTATTGTACAAACTTTTTAATGCAACATGTATCTATTGTTCTATATAGAGCACTAGTTGGTGTAATGTATAGGGGAACAATCACGTTAGGTGATGCTCTTGTAGTATGTAGACCGTTTGACCTAGTTGCATCTCTTAAGTTGATATCTTAAGTTGCAGCATTATATATTTTCCAGTGTGATGTTATTGAGGCCCACCCCATGTTATCCCTTTGGTTTCATCCATGTAAGGCTTGATGGGGTCTTCCCATACTTTTTGCTATATATTTCTTGGTGTGTTTTAGACACATAAACAAATGGATGGGTTCTCCTTCTTTCCTTAAAATGCATAATTATACATTTGTCATTGGAACGCTCGTCTTTTCTGCAGATCGGAGCTTACCTTATTGTGGCAACTTTGATTCATTTTCCGCAAATTAGAAACACAAATTCTTAGAGAGAACGATAGTAAATGCTCTGCAATATTCACTTCTTAATCACAAAGATACTCGTACAAGAGATCTTCATTGGGAAGATCAAGCAGACTGAGTCGACTAGATAAGTGCAACTGTGATAGGAGTATGATTCAATATTCTTCTAAGGAGTCGTATACTTCTAGTTACACTTATTAGAATCTTATTCGAAATGGTGACAAGCAACATGCCTTACATCTCCTCAAGGGTCAAAAGTTACATTATCATTTAGTCTTGATGACAATTTGCTTAACTTTTATCTCTTAAACTATCAATAGTTATCTCGTTATTGTACTATAATTCCAAACCATAGTTTGAAAATGTTCACCTTAGTCATTTAAGTCTCCATGAAACTTCATGAGTCTTTGAATGTGCATTAATTTGAGGAAAGAAAACACATTTTTTCTTCTCAATTGTCATACTACAAAATCTTACTGTATTGCAAATCAATGTATCTATATACAGATAGTAGAAACGTTTGATAATAATAAAATCATCAAAGGATTCAAATCTACTTTACTGAACAGGATGTATTCGATTTCCTGAACAAGTTGAATAAACTTTTTTTGATGGATGTATCCGAGAAGATTTTTAAAAATATTAATTATTTGCTAACTATTAAAAAATGAATAGGCATAAATTTAATGGCTATTCAATATTGAGAAGACATTAAAGTTCTTTGTTCATAAATTTCAATAAAATTCACAAAAAATGATTAATAATTTCTTGAAATTGAACCAAAAATTGATTAAAATAACAATACAATATTTATTTCAAATGGACTCTCAAATTGTCTTTAATATTTTTTTTTAAAATATAAAAATTTGAAATAATAAAATTTTCAATTTAACATTGAATTTAATTAATAAATTATTCTATTTTTAGTTTTATAAATTTTATAAAATTAATCAATTTCAAAAATTAGTTCTTATTTCAAAAAAGTAATAAAACTTTTAGGCACAAAGATGAATAAAGTACACTTGTAGTATAAGTGTAAAATTCATTTTTCGAAACTGTAAGTTTTTATTCATTATTTTTTCAAGGTGAAATAAATTAACATTTCAAATATTATAAAGATTGAAAGTTTTAAATGACTGAAATATAATATATTATGATCACATGAAAGAATAAAACAAAAATTCGTAAAAAATCAGTTTTAGAATACTCATGAACCTAATGTATTTATTTTTTTGAAAAATTTATATGTTAAATCTCACATTTATAAAACAATTATATTAGAAAAAATCTTAAAGTGTCATCAAAAATAAAATAATACATGAAAAGAGTAAATTAATAATTAATCTTATAAATCAAGTTTATTTTTTGATTTACATTTCAACTTAAAAATCATCAAATATTTCATTATTTACAATCTTTTTTTAATTGATATTTGGATATGAATTTGTCAAATCTACTCAATAATAAATTTGAAATAAAAAATCTTGATATTCAAACATATTTATTTTTCATTTATCTTGTAATATATACATTCATCATTTAATCTCAGAAAATTATGTTTCAATTGAATAATACAATTTCATATTACAAAATTTGCTTGTTATTGAAAATGTTTGAAATAAATCTTATTTACTACTAAGTATTGCACATTTAAATATATTTTACATAAAGATTAGTTTTTTTTTACATAAAAGAATTTTTTCTTTTATTTGTAAATTTTTAATAATTTTTAAATTTATTTGTAATTTAAATTTGTATAAAATTTTTAAATTTTTGCAAAACTAAAAATAAATATGAAATTTTATTAAAAAAAATTTTGTTATACTCACAACTTATTGGAAATAAATCTTCTCTTGAATGCTCAATCTGCAATATTCATATCATCTTCAGTTCTTTCTTTCATATATTATACATTAAATAAGATATTATATAAATACGAAATGTTTCAGTAGATTTTATCTTTTTTAAATAGTAAAAAAAAATTTCACTTCATAAACTGAATTCAAATTGGAATTTTTAGAACTATTTGAACTATTTTAAAGATAATGAATTCTCACTTTTAAAACTATTTTATTTTTCAAATTGTAAAAACATAATTTAAATTTTTTTCAGATGAATTATTGAATTTAATAAAAAAAAATTCTAAGATTTTTATATTTCAGGTTATAAAGCTTTTTTTTTGTTAAGGATCCATGTTGTCTTAATTAGATTTTATTGAAAGTAAAAATGTTTCATCTATCTTTAAATTTATGAGGAAAAATTTAATGGTGAATTGATGAGATGCAAAACTAAATAAAAACTCAGTCAGGTTACACAAAGAGACTTTGTTTCAAAATTTCTTAAGATATAGGTTATTAAATTATAAAATAATATTGAATTGAAAATATTTATGATTTATTTTATCATATACTTAGAGACTTTATATTTTATTAAATAAAAATAAATAAATAAATCTATCATTTTATCAATAAAAATGATTATTGCAATGAATTTTCTTTCTAAAAATATGTAAAGTTGAAACTTTTTCAACATTTTCTTGATCTTTCACACGAGTGTGAACTTTGGGTAAATTCAGGACATACAACGTGAAGGTTCTTCTCAGTTAAATACCAAGAAGACTACTGGAATCTTTTGGTTGACTGACCGATTGTTGCGGCTCAGGAGTCTAACTTATCTAAAAATCTTTACAATCGGATGAAACTCAACATATTGACCCTAGTATTTAAGTGTATTTTTTTAGTGCAAAATGGAGTCATACAAGGCTTATTTGTATCTTTCTTGTACACTGTTAACTAAAAATTTCTGTGCTCTTAGATCGTATTAAAATTCACAACGGCTGAGACTCCATAGCCTATATACACATTTCAAACTCTCTTGAAATGTGTATATAGAGCATGAAATGACACTCGACTAATGGCAAGGATGTTTCAATTGTGCACCAATATATGCCGGAGATGGTGGAATGCCATGTAAGCATTATCTTCGATTATAATGTCCACTGTAAAAGTGAATTATCGGTTGCAAGTCTTGTATTTCAATGCTATCACTCCAACTTCTGTCACTGGAGAATACCAAAAAAAATAATTTGAATCTATAGCGCGAGAGGAGAAAAATGGTTTAGAAAATATACAATTGGAGATTGAATGAGAGCATCAAACAAATGTTATTAGCCGGTAAAAAGTGTCTATTTTCACAAGAAACAATGTCAACATGGGAAGTTATCAAAAAGGCGTATGCGCATGATTATCACAAACGATAAAGCTTTGGATGGATCCATTTAGACTATGTTCTGGAGCTATGCAACTCAGGGAGAATAACAGAGAAGCTGCTTGTTTGAGGATGATAACAAATTTTCATTGTTTTCTAAAGAGAACAGCTACAGTACATCTAATGACTCAGCAGAAACAGAATAACATATGACTGTGGTGACTTCTCCTCGGAGATAAGATTTTTCAGTAAAACGGTAAACTATTTAAAATGAGGAGACGTAAGTGGCCATCTTCACTTGTCAAGAGTTATAGGAAACTTTGTATAAGCCAGTAAGCCAGAAGAGGCAACAGAATATGAATTAGACACATAACTGAACTCATGTGGAGGTCTTTGAACTTTGGACTTCGATCAAGTCTTTATTCCTTACACAATTGCGGATAGATATGCAATCGAATGAATGGATCCTACTTTTAACTATGACTATGCCTATGTTCACTTTGAAACTATGAATCTTGTGATGTTAAATGAATCGAAAGCTACCGGAGCTACTTCTTCTAACTCGGTTGACAGCTTTGGAAACAGAAGCGGTTGAATAAACTACAAACCTCTGTAGGTCAGTTCCCCAATTGAGGTTGTGGAGTTCCTAAGGAATTCGTATTTCTAACGTTTAATATCGGAGGAGGAGGTGGCGAGGTTGTGGACTTTGTAGAACATGGAACAGGAGATGTACCTGGAGGGCTGGATTTTAAGCTGGAGGAGGAGTTGAAGGTGGAGGGGTGGATGGAGATGCAGGGGGTGGAGAAGCTGGAGGAGGCGTTGCTGAAGACGGAGGAGGAGTTGAAGGTGGAGGGGTGGATGGAGATGCGGGGGGTGGAGAAGCTGGAGGAGGGGTTGCTGAAGACGGAGGAGGAGTTGAAGGTGGAGGGGTGGATGGAGATGCAGGGGGTGGAGAAGCTGGAGGAGGCGTTGCTGAAGACGGAGGAGGAGTTGAAGGTGGAGGGGTGGATGGAGATGCGGGGGGTGGAGAAGCTGGAGGAGGGGTTGCTGAAGACGGAGGAGGAGTTGAAGGTGGAGGGGGGATGGAGATTCAGGGGGTGGAGAAGCTGGAGGAGGCGTTGCTGAAGACGGAGGAGGAGTTGAAGGTGGAGGGGTGGATGGAGATGCAGGGGGTGGAGAAGCTGGAGGAGTGACTGTAGCTGCAGGGGGTGGTGAAGCGGGAGGAGGGGTTGCTGAAGATGGAGGAGGTGTTGAAGGCGGAGGGGTTGCTGTAGCTGGAGCAGGAGGTGGAGCCGTTGAGTTTGTAAAGGCTGGAGGTGGTGGTGCAGTGGTGTTGGTAGCAGGGGGGGGCGGGGCCGTTTTAGGATTAACAACACTGCATTTCAGCCTAATTTCTCCCTGTGTGCCCGTCAAAACAGACATTTTGCTCATCTTTTCCATGGCCTGAGCAAAGTCCCAAAAGAAAGGCATAATGGGAGCGGCGGAGTACCTGTCCATTAGAAACGTGTTTTGCCTCAAAACAGCATCAGATTTGATAACTCCTTTGCCTTGCTTGACACCAGTGTAATAATTGCTATCGAATCTGTTGCCACCCAATGACGGGTCAAAGGGCACTTTCGTGGTAGAGTCTCCCGGTTTGCACACGTTCTTCAATTCAGCAGCATATGTCGAATTCAAGGTAGGATCCACACCATCTGGTGATCCAGGAAAGTTGTACAATCTATTCAGGAAGAATAGGCACCGAACTTTACCAATAGTGTGGCCACCTGCAGACACGCAATATTTGACGAAATTGTGGTTCAGAATTATTTATTGCTGATGCCGAAACGATCTTAGAAAATGTTCGACGATAATCAAACGGACGCGACATCAAGTCGCGTATCATTCAATCCAAGCAGCTGTCCACCTCTACGAGCAACAAACCTGATAAGATAACCATCTCTCGCTCTGTCAAACCCTTAGATTTGAACATGCTCACTAGTTGCGCGTAAGTGGCGTCAGGTGGTGGTAAATTTGTTAGAGTTTCACTGGCCAGAGATACGACTCCATCTCTGCGTCCCAGAGGGACATTCCACCAAGGCCCACCAATCTGCACAAACCAGCTTCGTTAAAGCTAGACTCTACAGACTTGAAATTTCACTGCAAATTGGTGCACAGATGGGTCATAGAAAAAGGGCAGAGGAATATACTTCCGTTCCTCCATATTCCATAGGGACACGGGAGCAGCATTTCCATTCTAGGCAAAATCGAAACTCAGCCCTTCACAAGGCTAAATCTAAATGTATCATTTTGAAACGTGTTTATGACCGTGACCGGGTGTTAGAAAACATGAAAGTTTGCAAATTTTCGAACATGTGTGCGCTATATGCGAGCATACTATAACGCTACTACGACGGAGTCAGTGGACAAACTACGTACCGCATTGACGGCATTACGAGATGCTAAAGCAACAATATCAGCGCATGAGACGACCCCAGGGCACGCCGCCTCAATCGCAGTCTTGGCTTCATCAATGATTTCATATCCTCTCACAGAATTTATGTTCGGTAGGCCCTCCTTCTCAGCCACATTTGAGGGGTTTGATGTTGAATCAATAAGCAAAGACGCATCGCAGCCCTGGAATGTAAGTATGATCTTAGAACCAGGTGATTTCGCTTCAATTCCATAACTGCAAGAACTACACCTGTAGACAAGCTATTCCATGGGCACGAAATTTCTAAAAGTACGATAACTGCACGATAATAAATACTGAATGCTAAAACACGAACGAAAGAAACTTGTTTAAGTCCTTGCAACTAGTAATGTAGAAGGAATGGTAAGGTGAATGAGGTATCAACTTGATCAAAATGAAGAGTGATGTTTGCACTGACTTAAGTCGAACAGAAAACCATGTTACTTGTAAGTACTGAGTCCTCTCAGTTTAAGGATTAGATAACCAACAATGCTATTCTTTAAAGCGAGAGCGTTTGAAGAACTGTGAGAAGCACTATATAATATGTTCTGAGTTTTTTTCGCATCATCTTACCCAAAAGATTAAATGAGAACAAATCCAGTTTGAAATTCTTAACTTAAATGTTTCACCTCTGAAACTAATACCCTCGCCCTAGGTGCTGCATTTTGAGTTTGAAACACTTACTCGAACAAAGCAGTCATGGAATTGCAGCCGGAGCAAGCCTGCTGCTACCGTGCCGTCCTTTCGGATTTTTGCGCCGACAATGTCGGCAACGGTCTTAACAGCTGTAGGACAGGTATTGGCGTAAAAATCAGTTGCGAGCTGAGCATCGGTTGCTGTAGCTACAATGGCAATCAGGACTGCCGCGAGCCATAATTTAGGCATTTTGGGGAGCCAAGCTGTCTTCCAGATATTCCACCGATGAATTTACAAAGGTCGCCGCTGCAATTTCAGGGTCCAACCAATTGAACATGTGTAAGACATAGATCAGAACACCTAAACTGCTCCATTCTATGACTCTTCTTCTATACCCCCGGAGACATGATTTACAAACGAAGATCTGTATGTCGACATCAATTCACAGCGAAGTGCACCTCAGACAACCTCGAGATTTTGGTAGTAAGGATCGACTTTGTAATCGCTGCTTGATACTACCTGGTGGCTACAATGTGCATGTATGCAACAGAAGTATATTTCGGAAATCCATCGATTACTTATTCTGAGAAAGAAAACGATTTCTAGTGATATTATCAGGAGGAGTACTTTTTGACTCATTATACTTAAAGACATGCACATGTTGATAGACATGGCAAATGCAATAAACAGATGCGAGCCGATGTATGCGATGATCGAGGTACTAAATTGGATACAACGTGCAGTTGCGTTGGGTCGACTGCGGCTATCTTGACATGACTGAAACATATAGACACACTCGATGCAGTCAATTAAAACTGAAGTGACATTTTGCAGTATACAAGAGTATCCCGATGTGGAGCCAAAAAGCGGCCTAACAATGTGGTAACGGTGCCTCCTCTAGAGCTCTTAAAAAAAGTTCAGGAAAAGATAGTTCTTTATGTCTCTTACCGGATTGACAATGCAGTGATTCAGAAATATCGAAATTGCTGCAGAAGATGGCCCAAATCCTCAGTGGCCCCTCTCTCCACCCTTCACAGTCAAACAATTGTTTCCGACTCAACGGTGAGTTACAGCTATATTGATGTCGTCGAATTGAGTTGAATAACTTAAGAGTTCAATGACTGGTGAACTCTTAACTGTTCTTGCCACTGGATCTACATCAGAAGCAAAGGAATTCTGAAGTGTGTGAACTAATCAAGCCAACACTCTTTCTAATTCTATTCTTTTAGTGGGGGCGAGCAGTACGGCCTTTAAAGCTTGAGTTCTAAAGAGACAATCTGTTGCCATGTCTGTGGACTTTCAGAGACTTATACTGACACAAACCTCTCGATGAAGATTGATGAAGATTCATACTGTTCAGTTTGAGATACAAAATGACACAAAAGCACCTCCCTCACTCTGGGACCTAGCGACACTCCAACAATTCCGCCTCACGTGGCTGATGCTCGCAAGCACCATACACGGCTTCGCCCATGAGATTCATCCATAACTGCGTACGTTTCCTCAGGAAACGAGCTCGAGTGAACGATTACGAGCTTAACTTGAAGAGGTCGCGACTGAAGCGATGCCAGATATGCACCGCACCAGCTGCGCTACGCGTATTATCATCTGCTTAGATTGCAAAGACAAAACTGACGAGAATATTTGATGGAGAACTATTCATACCAAAGAACAACCCTGAATTTGTGGAACGAGCTGATTTGAATCGGTCCTGCCGAGACACAGTGTAACATGAGGTCAATCAGGCCACATTTTGATGAACATAACTCAACTACAGCGTGCATAGTACACAACAAAATGTGTATGCGTTTGTGCATCTGCACGCATATTCTGATAACATGCAGGAACACAGAGAGAATGCTTCTGTGCAGACTGATGCGCTGTTTCAGCTTACTGTTCAGCTCATGTATGTTAAACGATCGCACGTTCACTAACGCGTATGCATGACCCAAACTTGTGCGAGTCTATAGAGCAGAATGTTTGGAGCTGTTTACAAACTGCCGTCAGATTTAGAAGCGGGGAGTGGTCAACCTCACCCTCCTAACCTTATCATTGATTCTATATTTTTACAACCTCTCTAATCAACGAAGTTTCTATACTACTGTGAGTCCGATAGGCTTACCTTTGAACTGATAATCAGATGTCCGGACGTGATTGTTATTCTCGGACTCCATTTGATCTTTACGTATGTCGGATCCCTGCCATTCTGTGCATCAGGCTCTTCGTGTGTCAAATATATCTCGTACTAAAGTTGGTCTGCAGTGAATAGAGATTTCAGCCTCGCTCACTGTTTTAGAGTGACCAGAGTCCCGTTGGAGACATGCCAGAAACCCGCAGTCTTCTGAAGAGCGTCTTGCCTTTTAGCCGCTTTCAGATGCAATGGAGCACGACAGATCCATCTTTCGCATGATCGGTCCTTTATTCCCTCGACCCTATGTATATGTAGCATCGATCCCCATCCCCACCCTCCCAGGCGAGACATATCCAAATTGGTTAAGACCCTGAGTGGCTTCTTTCTTTGGACTGTTTATTACCACTTGTCTTTTCGATCGTCCTCACCACGTCTACCTTAACGTGTCGTGTAGTGGCCAAGAGTTGCACATAGCTTACATTCTCTCCATTCCGCGTCCGCGAGTCTTTTACTCATCTCATTTTTCTTTTAATTAGCCATGAAACAGTCAGTCCAACAGTGTGCAATGTGGACGACCATCTGTGATCGATGCAAATTGTGATTTTCATGCTGGAGGTTTCAAGCCGACAGCCGTTGCATCGAGTCCGGCAGGCTACATGGTCCACATGGCGTGAAAACAGGATTGCGGCCCAAGGCGGAAGAGGTCCATATCCCAGACGTCTCTTCACCGAGAAACAGAATGACAGCACATTGTCTCGGAGCGAGAGGGCCATGGCGGCAAAACATCACACCGGAACCAAGTTCTGTCAATTCAACATTAGACCTTTTTTTGGACAACTCCAGTCATCGTCCATGCTCGTAACCATGTGAAACTCTTCTTCCACTTGATGTTGATGCCCTGCAGCCTGCAGAGCTGCGTCTGAATTCAACTTTGAAACGACTATCACAGGCGTGTAGAACGGGCATTGTCAGACAATGACTCGACGCTCACTCCGACTACTCTTTACAGCGCTGCGTCCATGCTCCTTCCCAACAGCAATAGGACCAGCCTTCTGTCTGAGTGATCTTGACAAGCGCCACCGGGACAAGTACTGCATGGATGGAGGAGTATGACAACTCGCGCTTCACACGCCGCGAGAAAGCCTTCACATGTAGACTTTTCTAATGCCCTTCGTATCAGCTTAACGCCCAAGGCCGCAACATAAGTAGGAACAAGAATACAATATATTTATACAAAATTCCATGTTACTTCGAATCTTGTATCTCAATCGACCGCTCGCTCGTTCGACGTCAAACTAAATCGAGCGAGCGAGCGGAGCTTAGAGTGACATCAACTTGAAGGCGGTACATGCGCAGATGATCCTCCGAGGAAGAATGAAGGACAGGAGAGAAAGAAAGGCAATCCTCGGAGACAGGAGCCATGGAGGCTGAGGCTCCATCGATGGGACGCTCTTAGGCGCTGGTTCGGTCGTCGACATCACGTCGGAACATCGCCCGCGCGCGCACACGGCAAGAGAATGGCGCGGCGCCAATTGTTGGAGGACGCGGTTGCCATGGACGGGTCGACGGAGAGGAGGAAGCGCGCACGTTTGTTCTTCGATTTGAGCACGACGCCCACCGCAGACAACGTGAGACAACTTAACTTGGGCATCCCCGTCGCTGCCTTTATTTTCTCCTTCCTAGTTTTCAACACACAGAGGGGGCCATTGCCCACACATTGATAATTATTGCACTGCCCTTCAGATGCTACGCCTTGAAAGCTTTGAGGATTTGGATCTCAAGACAACAAATATTTATGATCGAATTTTTACGTCTTCAATGGTTATGAATGACCAAAGAGTTTGAAACCATGATCGTGTTTCAATATAGAGTAGAACTCGTGTAAATTATACCCTTATTACACAAAGTAATCATTAAAATGTATATGAAGTGCAGCAGCCGGACGATACAACACCTAAAACCTCCTGCTGGATAAATGCCAGTTCTCATACTGATAGCTCCCTAGCATGAAAACTCCCGTAATGAATCTGTAAACCTTTCATTCTTTTGAATTCAGCTTGATGTCTGTGCTTTAGAGATATCAGTGGGCAACATGAATTTCGACGATGCATTGGATGATCTATTTTTCCTCCTGTAAAACTAATAAATTTAGCCAAGGAGTCTAGGTTGATGTGATATAAGCATAGAGTATCACGAAAACTGTAATTTTCCTCTAGGGTTGGAGTTGGTCAAGATTAAGCCATGATTATATGAATTTGGTAGTTAATGACTATGTGTAAGAATACACATTCGTTTCGATCCATATGAATTTTCCACCTTCATCCCATCCATATGGATCAGGCTCCTATTACTTTACACCTTCAGAAATACATACATGTTCAGTATGTCATCCTGCAACCTCAATGTAGAACATAGAATAAAACTCATTTGTTACTCCAATTGAGACCATAGAATTTCAATTTTTGTAAATAAACATATCACAGAACTGATTTTTCATATCTTACAATGTGTCGGTATTTGCTAAAGGTGGAAATGATTCTAGTTACCCTCCATCTATTCTTGTTTCAAGTCAAAATGTTTAGGTCTTCAACTTGTTTAGGGTGTGGTAGTGATAAACCCATGTGATGAAAGTGCAATACAGTTTGTTGTTTAAAGCCCTATTTCGCTATTCGGTCACAAAAAGGACTGAAATTCTCACATCTCTCACATATCTTTTTCACTTTTCTTTGGAATTGCATGGACATCATCTTCAGGATCAAAAGATGATGTCATTGGCTTGATAACTTGATAAAACTCAATTTTGTTTTTCTAACCATGAATGACTGATCCCGATACTAATAAATAGCAGTGATACAGTACTAGAGAAAAGTTTCAGTTTGCACTCACAGTTTGCAGTTTTTTAATTCCGTCGATTATCATCTCTAATTTTTCAATACTTACTTTTCAATGTGGATTGACTGAGCAAAGACACAAGATTCTCACTTCTCCTTGTGATCAAATCCTTGAGTATCAGATTTTAGATTCGAACCTTGAGTCACTCTACTTATGAAACCATTTCTGTAGCTTCAGGGCAAACCACCGCTCTTGACAAAATCTAAGTTTTCTGTGGACAAAAAGAGAACTCTGGCATCAATATATTTATTTGTTAATTTATTTACCTCATCGCTTGCTTAAGAAAAATGAGAGTAAAACTAAATTGTACATGGCTTGCGGAAGTTACATAACTCTCATATAATGTACTTTTCATTTTGAGTAACTACATTCATACAAAATATTTTCCTGTGCAGTAAAAAGTTTGATGTGGATGAGTTCTGTATTTTGACGCCATGAGGAAATAAGTGTTTTTATATATATTATATTCAAAAACACAATACCTCCCATTTTAAATGAAAGGTCATTTTTCCGTATGAATAAAAAATCATAATAGATGTGTAGTAAATTTCTTGTACTTGAGACTAAATTTTGTAATATCAAAATATAATACTAATTTTTGTATGAATTTTACAAAATATTGAATTTTAACGACACACTTATTATTTGTAATGAAAGATTTTGTAGATTTATTTTATTATCCAGAATAGATTATCTCTGCAAATTAACTATGATACTCATTTTATGGTTAATTATGATAGTCATAACGAGAATCAGAATGGCGGCAGTTATCTAAAGCACCAATCCATGCATTCTTATAATAGAGGCTGATAAACCCTGCACGGCGAGAAAGCTTCCCCCGCGGAACTGAAGCTTTAGTCTCCTTCAAAGCTCGCTCAAGGCGATTGATTCTTCATGACGCACTCAAAATGGTTGTAGATCTGATTCTTCATCGTGAGCAAAATAGCCATGTTCTCAGATCATACTCTTGGCCCACGCAGAAGATATCGCGTGAAGAGTCCAGAAGTGCAAAAATTAAACCTCCCCTCCTCGAGCTTCACCGGTAGCACGAAGAGACATGACTGGTGGAGCATGGTGAGCTCTTGCCAGCGATTACAGGGTGAAGGCATCGTGCACGGGTAAGTGCACTTGACCATCGCCTCGGTTCGTAAACTGCGTTCGTTCCACGGACCAAGTCTCCCCGCAGTGAAGACGAAACTGGCTTGGAATTACTTGTCTGGAGAACATTGACGGGGTTTCGCAGTTTCAATTCTAGCTCTCTTCTCTTTTCTGATTCCAATTTCTCGTTCAATGTACCGCAGTGATACAAGACTTCACGCAGAAATTGGTGTCAGATTAGCTTTTGCGCAACATGAAGCCTGGATTCTAGACGAGATCGCCAAACTTCAACACAGAGTGCACTTGCAAATGCGAATAGTCCAAAATTCATTAACTGATTGAAAAGTGCAAATTCTCCTACTAGTGCTTACACCTCCAGAATGCAAATTGTGAGATCCAATAAAACCATCTCTAACATCTCCTGCACTCGTAAGATCCAACAGAGATAGGTCTCGAAGCGCATCCACGACCATAGCAATTACAAATGTTTACTGTATGGCAAGATGACTGAAGGGTCAGACAGATCACTCTTGCCATGAGCACCTCCTGTTCAGATATACAAACTAGTAACTACATATATAAGTAATAACAGTCAAATCAGCGTCCAAATCAATCACCAGATACACATTCTCCAGTGACTGCATCATCCACTGAATACTCACCGAAGACTTCATCAGTATCCTGAAGACAAATCAATATTCTTCTTTATTGTCATGTGGATCATTAGCCTTGAATGATAGTACGTCCATATCAGATCTATCTTCAAAAATGTTCTGTTTGCGTGAAATAAAAAATCCGAACGTCGGCGAAAGCTTCATTTGGTCAACTGATCAACTGCAAAACCCGTGAAGAAAGGGTTTACTACGCAGTGGACTGAAGTCAAAAATCTGCGTCAGTAATCGTTCACGCAGCTTCCATCTGGAAGTCTTGTGTCACTACGGTATCGCTCGTCACTGATATTTTTTCTAAACCGTTAACCAGTACCTAGTTTCAACTAAAAACCTCCGAAAATATTATTATTTTGCACAGATTTTGATCTCTGAGATACTGTAGACTCTGAATTGGTAATTGACCACAAAATATGAGACGATCCTGGGATACGACAAAGGGAGTTTTAGAATTTTATGTATTCAGCTAGCTAGTACCTTTCGTCTTGAATCAGGAATTTTCGCGACAAAGAGCAAGGAACTAGTCTAAGAACAATCCTCTGCCTGCTAGATTCTCTTCGGATGATATCAAGTACGTATACATTAGCACGGGCCGCCAATATTATCTTCCAAGTCTCAGATTCCTCCTTGTGTGAACTCTGGGCGTTGAGGCTTCATGCTACCACCACTCTACCAGTCTTCGTTAGTATAACGACGCAACAACTCAGCCTCTGTTCGCGGAACAGTCATCCACATTCTTACACATCTACTCATCCCTCACTCCTGTATCTAACTGAGAGTCTATTTCATGTGCTTGTGTGAACTACACGGGACCTGATTGTGCACATTGTTGGACATTAGCTCAAAATCTGGAGGAGATTTTACTTAAGCAGAAGATGTATCATATCAAACCTAAATCACACAAATGTGATTCAAAGGAGCTTTCAAAAGTGCTGCATGTACATGGCTAAAGCGTTTGATAAAAAAACGATAATTCTCTCGTGTACTCCCGTTGGAGTGCAGAAGATTTGAAACTCACTTCATTTGGCCGGTCTATAGACACCTGAAACCTGCAGTTTCAAATCTGCAATCAAGACACCCTTGAGAATGGAGGGATCCAGCAAACCACGACAGAAAATTTCTGATATGAGGTCACACAGAAATCGGAAAACATCATATACGCTGCTGGTTGCTGTGGATGTTTGATACTTTGGGTGCTTATGCAAGGGCTGACTATCAACTTAATCCTGCAAGAACCTCTTACCGATTTTCAGATCCTCGTCTTTGTTGAGTATGCCAGTGTCAGATCTCTCGTCCATCGCAAAACAATAGTATCCCTGGGGGTTCGCTTTTTTGGACGACTATTCCTGGAAGTTGACGCGGTAGGGAAAATTCCCTCTTCGGGAGAATTGCATCGAGAGAGCAGAACAGTGTTCAAAGGCCTTTCACGACGAGCCTGTTCCACCACTCTTAACAACCCTCGGTCAGACTCATGACCTCAGATTCACATGAACCGATTCTAGTTTTGACAACGCGGACCACTTAAATGACTCGATTAGGCAGCAGTTGGCAGCTTTCACACCAATCTGCAACTGAAAATGTTTTGAGTAAGACCCTGTTGGGTTCGGTTGCTTTGCAAGCTGGGTAAAAAGTGTTGTTACGATAAATTTAGATTGATAGCATCAGCCTCAGACTCACGAAGTTCTCACGGTCTTGGACAGACTGTACAAGGACCGCCTTTGGAGGTTTATATACATAATCAACCAGGAAGATAAGAGCAGAACATGGTGAGAAGATCTACACACAACGCAGGAGAAAAGATGAATAGAACCAATCTGACTAACCTATAAACTTGTAACAACCTCAATATATCGAACAAGGATACATTCCATACGTGCACTACATTATGCGGAGAAGAATGCTAATGTCGCAACCTCTACTAGTATTTACATCATCGACATAAAGTATCATAGTCATGAATTAAAGGTTGAAGGACTTGACTGTCATACCAATTCTGGTGTCTCAAAACTGCAGGAAACAGAGTCACACATATCCAGCGATAAGAACCACAAATAGGGTAGCTGCGATTAGGCAGGGCAAAAAAGACATGTTAGACACACGGTACTGAAACTGCTCTCTGCTACTTGAAGTCAAGTACTAGCAGGAATCTACACGCTTGGAGAGCGGAACTTGACAAGGAATTACCTCATCCTTGGCTTTCATTACAAAGGAATCCTCTAATCCCTTTCCCTGGAGACACGCGAGTTGCATACTGTCTGTGAGCGAGCCTTACAAGGCATCCTCAGTACAATAACTTCCAACACAAATAGAAGTAATCAAAACCCAAACATTATGATACTTGATAGACATGACAATGCTCACATTATGACGAAGAGTCAAACGCTCTAGCGCCTTGCATGAGTCAAGTATGCATTGAGCTCCACTGGATGTCAGACCGTCACATTCCTGTAGATACAGTACTCAGGAGTTAGTATCCTGCACATAAAATAAGGAAAAAGCCGGACGGACAAAAAAGAGAAAGAGAACACACAACTGTACACAAAACAGCAGCATGATTTCATCAATCATGGAAAGGTTGATTTGCCTCTATAGGTCAGTATATCAGTCTTTCTTGAAGGGATTAACAACCGCATAGCTTGCACATGTAAGATATTGTTTCATGTTGCAGGCTGAAAGAAAAAACCTCAAGCTTTAACTCAGTCAAAGCACGCATGTTTTGAGAAATTGCAACCAATGAACCTGTCACAGCAGACACAGGGTGAACAAACTGAGAACTCGTAATGCGGACCTGCAACTAATACAAAGGCATAAGATAAAAGGTTTGACACCGTAAGAAGCAGGGGTTCGAAAATTTATGCAGAGAAGATTTAAGACTCACTTGCGGTCAACTGTGTGCAGCCCACCAGAGAGAAAGAGGCTAAATTATTACATTTTTTGCTCAACTGAAGAAGATCACCGTCTGACATCCCAGTAGCAACTCTGTCCAGTTTTAAACGAACGAGCTTTGGAGGGCACCGATCAACTAACGCAGCAACACCCTTTGGGGTAAGATGACTGATCGTATTTTGAATTTCCAAAATCTGGAGAGAACGTAATCCGTCTACTATTTGAATAATCCCATCGTCATCGATTATCTAGAAGACACCAATATATATATTAGGAGTATGAGAACTGGAAAGTTTTCTTGCAATCCCAGGAACTAATGCCGTAAACCACAATGCTACACTGCAAGACATTAGTCAAGCAAGCAATTCACAGCTGTCAGTCACCCCTGACAAGAAAGAAGGAGCGAGCCCAACTTATTTGAGAACTGGACTCAAAGTACAACTTACCTGAAAGCATAAACTTAGTCTTTCCAAAGATGGCCAGTAGTTGGAGATCTTCTGCAGACCCATATTACACATTCCACCTCCAACTCCAACGACTAACCTCCTGACACGCTTTGAAGATGGTTTCATGGCTTCCAAAGCTAATAGACTAAACCTCCAACCAACTTCAAAATCTTCCAGTAAATGAAGAGATTCAAGCTCTTGAAAGATAGAGGAAACAGAGTGAGGGGAAGTCTGGATTTCTATGTTATCAACCCTTCGTTCGAGATCATAGGTGTCTCTCAACAGTAAGTCGTAACCATCGATGCAAGCACTTTTGCATCCTTTAACATCTAAACTCGTCAATCCCGGATTATTTCTGAGGACAAAACTTAAAGCTTTAGCTGTAACCTGCGCAGAGAGTAACGAGTCTGCTAAGAATATGAGCATACTACAAAATCTCAAGTTAATAACTATATTAACCAAGCTCATCCACTCATTCAATAGACGAGAAGGGTCAACAAATCACCAACATGTAGACTTCAAATGGAAAAACCCAGTGAATCTCTTATATTAACGTACATCACCTTTGTATCTCTCACGCACAGCTTTCGTAGTCGACGCCCCTTAAAGAGATACAAGCCAAAATCATTAAGTGTAGTATCACCCAAATTCAAAGTTGAGAGAGTAGTTTCCTTCTTTAATATCGAGGCTATTCCTTCTGGGGTTAAACCTGAACACAGATATAGAGGAAAGTGTGAGAATCTGATTCGAGCATACTAAATTGGAATTTTGAAGACTTAAATGATGTGCAGCAAAGTTCTTTAGTACATGTAGGTAACTTCCAAAATCCCAAGAAAGCATATGAAGTAAGTAATTGACTCTGGATAAATCACCGTGACAGGATTCCAGATCCAGTATATGAAGATCGTTACGAACGATCATGATATTTGTTGGTGAACTAAGCTCTTTGCATGCTTCAGGTCCAAAACTAGTCCACTGAGCTCTCAGCGAATGTAATCCTTTCGGCAACCGTTTCAATCCCTCGCTTAGACCATTATCGGTTAACATCCTGCAGTTGCTTACATCTAAATCCACTAGTCCTCGAAAATTAGCAGCGATGATGTTGAACACATTATCTGCAATCCAATGATTCACGACTATAAGCTGGCCCTGACTTTCACTTCTCGGCTCTGAGACAAAA